>PVJH01009306.1:0-79959 GCA_004026705.1 Nesogale talazaci | reverse complement strand
TAGTCAGAATGAACCTGAAGGCACTTTCCAACAGCAGCAACCAAAACAACAGCATTCCATGGTGTAGATCTACCACAGCTTCTTTGTGATCCATGCAGAGGTAGGTTGTGTGTCACTTGGCAGCTTGTGTAAAAAGTGCAGCTATGCATACTCTTTGATATTGTAACTACTAATAGGTAACATTATTGGATCATAGAGATGTATAAATTAACAAGAAACGGTCAAACAATTCTCATCATTTTACAACTTTATTTTCCCATCAGCGATCTATTAGAGTTCCTATCACTATATATTCCCACCAAATTTTGAAGCTCTAAGCCTCTTTCCTTCTCCTTTTTTAGCCTTCTCATAAGCACCTCATTAACTTTTTAATTTATATAACTTCATGACTGATTTTAACACTTTTAAATGTACTCCTAGATCATTACTATATTCTTAAAGTGTCTTTATAAATTTAGGGCACATATTTTAATCAAATTATTATTTTATAATTGATTTATAGAAAATCTGTGACTATTCTCTGTTTGTGGCTTATTTATTCATTTTTTGTTTTGTTTTGTTTTGTTTTTTCATGTTCAATCATTTTATTGGGGGCTCATACATCGTTTTTCATAATACATAAACACATATTGTGCCATGCTTCTTCACATGCCTGCAGCTGTCATCACTCTCTGAACCTCCACCTTTCTATCAGAGCCTCTGACCTCAGCCTCCCATTCCTTCCCCTCCATCCTTGCTCCCCACTCCCCAACCAACTCTCAATACTCCAAAAATTATTATTTTGTCATAACTTACACTGCTCGGTGTCTCCCCTTGCCCTCTCCCCCAGTGTCTATGTCCCCCTCGTAGGGAGTTAGAGGTAGATCCCTGAAGTTAGCTCCTCCTCTCCACCCCACTTTCCCTCCACCCATTCTGCAGCTTCATTCCCACTACTGGTCCCACAGAGTTCATCAATCCTGAGCTCCCCACCTTTCCATTTCTCATCTCCACAGTAGTATAGAACTGAATAGTCTTAATGAGCAGAATTTTTTGGATTTGCCTAATAATATGATAATCAGCTTCTTTTATAATTTATATTTTTGTGTCCTTTCTAGTCTCATTGTGGCATGGCCTCTGCTGCCTCTGTTCTAAGATGGGAGAGTGATCAAGCTGAGCAGTCTCTTCTGTTAGTGTTTCATACATCTGATATACATGGGCCCACCCAGTCATTGGGTGGGAAGAACAGATACACGAATTAAACAGCTTTCAGTAAGCAAGTATCACTTTACTACAGAGTTCACATTTTCATGTGGAAATTAGTATTATTGTGTCTATTTCTGCAGAATAATCTATTAGTATTTGGGGAAAATGCAATAGATTTAAGCACTAATTTAGGAATCCTAGAAATCTGTACTATTTTATGTTTTACAATCCAGACATATGGTCATTTCTCCACTACTTAGACTTATAACATTTTTCTTAGCAATATTTTATAAATCCAAAAGTGGAGATTTTAGCTATCTTTCATTAGATGTTTTCTTTCAATTATGTCATTTTGTATGTGTGTGTGTGTGTGTTCTATTGTACATGTTTAATGATATTCTCCAATTGTTGGGTAGAGATTTTAGCTATCTTTCATTAGATGTTGTTTTTCTTTCAATTATGTCATTTTGTATGTGTGTGTGTGTTCTATTGTACATGTTTAATGATATTCTCCAAATGTTGGGTGAATGAAGATTTAATATATAGCTGGGGCTCTTAACAATTCTGATCTAGAACTTTGAAAAAGAATTCTGAACACGCACACCTGCACAGTCATCTAATACTCTAGCAATTCAACTGGTTTCTCCCAAATCTGTAGACTCTTACTTCTCTTTCATTGAGAACAGTGGTCAGTTTCCTTTATTCTTTTTTTTTCCTTCCTTTATTCTATAAAAGACTCATACCTCCAACATTTTATTTGGGTCTCTTTATGTGCCATTTAGCTATAAAAATATTAGGTTTGTTTTGCCTTTTTTTTAACTACAAATTTAAAAATGTATCTGACATGTTTGGGCAATTTAAGAGAGCCTTTATGAGGGGACTTACTGGTAGACTAAGTTGCCTCCACAAACTTAGTCAAGGGGAATTAGGTTTGCCAACCCATGGCAAACTGAGCACTTCAGCATCAAGACTGCCTGGCACAGCAAAGTGTCTTTGAATATTTATTGGTGGAACTAACTGTACTTTATAGCACTTGACTGAACAGGCAAGGAACCAAGAGGCCAAGTGTTAGAGACTAGGGGCCTGTTTATGCCTATAAGCGTGGCTGAGAGGACTGGCTGTTCTAATACAACTGTATCCTGACTGTTCTGGGTCCTGAATTATAACTTACTACTTACCTAATCAGCCCCATCATCATGAGTATTGTTTGTGAGTTCTGTGAGGTTAATGCAACAAATCATCAAACTCAGCCAAGAAATAGAGTATGTCATGGAGTCTTCTAGTCTCAAAATTGGTGAAAAAATGTTGGAGGGTGGAGAAATGTCTGATTTCCTCATTGTAGGTATTAGTTTTGGACTGATCCTGCTAATGATTATCCTCTTCCATACTGATAAATTTAGAGACAAGATGATTATGCTGTTGTGCCATTCTTTTTAATCCTATTTAAGCCTTCCCGTAAAGCCATCTGTAGCACCTAATCTGGTGTCAATTTGAGGAGTAAGAGTGTGGGGGTGGAATCTAGCCTGTCGATCTGCAGATAGCCAGTGGGGCCTGGCCTTCTCCTCTGAGAATTCTGGGAAATCTGGTACTTCCTTTTTGAAAGCAGGAGACACTCTCTTACTTCCTTGGAGACATTCTACTAACAATACTCACTGTCTGAGAGACTGAGCAGGCTGGCTCCCTATAAGACAGCCCTGGGGAAAGGCCCCATGGAGACCCTGCCAGTGCTGAGATAATTACAACACCACTGGAGCCAAAGACCTTCTACCCACTGGCTTATGATCGTCCTGCATTTGGCGTCATTGCATGTGTTTTATGGATCTGAAGGATTTTGTAGATTGCTGCCAGATATAGGGGCTAATATCAGACTTGTGGGCTTGGACTGGACTGGGTTAGGATGCCTCTCAATGTTCAACTCCTCTTGTATATAATCCTCTCCCTTATATAATATATGAGTGTTTATGAATTTGTTTCTCTAGTCTACCCAGACTAACACACCATCTATAACTACCTCCTTCACTCACCTTACTTAGCTACACTGACTGGATATTTATGCTAAAACCACTCCTTTATGCATTAATATTATTTCATGTTTGCAGCTGATATACCAAATCAATTTATTTGAAATTAACATATTGTAGGTATTTACTGGGATCTTCTTTCGAGATAATGAGCATCTTAAAGGGAGCAATCACTAATGGAAAGGACGTGAGAAAATACTTAACCAAACAGCCTTTAAGATGCGTGCAGTGAATGGAGGCCTGAAGCTTAGGCACTGGGCTGGGTCTTTCCCCATTGAGTGGAAATGGAAGCTGCTAATGACCCTTCACCACTCTTATTACAATTCATTTCCACATAATTCTTTAAAGTGTCTTATTCATTTAAAAATGGCTTTAGTGCCCATTTTTAAATTTAAATACAACAGAAGAAAAGGAGACGAAAAAGTTGCTTCTAATCTAGAGAGCTTACCCTAGGACTGCCCTACCACCACTACTGTTACAAGAAAAATCTTCCAATTTTAGCATGACAAATCATGAATCTTATGCTTAGATTCCAAGATGCTTCTCGAATCATTTACATAAAAGAAAAAATCTGTAATAAGAGCTTTCAATCAGAGATAACATCACTTGATCTCATAATATTAAAATTACTGTAGGCCCCATGCAGAATAGATATACATCTAATCCATCATTTTTGGCCAATTTCTAAAATTTAATGGCTCTTAACAAAGACTGAAAGATTCCAAAAGACCGAACACTTGTCTTCATTCACAGAATGGAAACTCTTCAGAGAATAAAAAATTAACCTTCCTCTCCTAAGACCGAATCTCATTCCAGACACACGTTCCCTTCTTCAGCCCATGTGCAATTATTTAAATGTCATGAAATCCTGAAAATGTGTTTGGTAAGGTAATTAGAATGACTTCATGTGATTTATTTTACTTTCAGTGATGGAAATGTGTGCATATAAATGTCACTGCACTGCTAAATCCTGTGACTGGCAGCTGAGGTTCCTCTTTGAGGGTTTCCACCAAGTGAAGATTTTACTGACAAAATAGAGTTGCTCCCTTCCAACATTTCCAAGCCTGATTGGTGGACACCCTTATTAAGAAATTTTACCAGCCAGTGTCACAGAGATTAAGCCTGACAAGGACTGCTCTGACATGACTCCCCTGATGCTTTCACAAGTTGTACAAGCAGATTTTTAAATCCCAAACTGTGCAGCAATAAGAGTGCACTTCAGGAAACTGATTGCACATGCCTGCGGCAGGGACTGCTCACTTGTGGTCAGTAAATACCAATGTACAGCAACGCTTCCGCAAGGAAAATGAGATAATGCCTTGCCCAAAATAATTTTTGCTAACAGTGTTATGTCTTGAGGTGTTCCTTCAAAAAGCTTTCCCAACATATTTGTACAGGTGACAAATTATAGCCTAATTGTGTTTGAGGATCCTACCTTCTGCTTTCTTATGGAGCACTAACAGATATTTTGACCAGACATAAAGTTAATTTTGTTTTTGTCAGTTGTCTAAAGTATGCCTGTCTTTTAACAAATGATATACTTTAAAATTAGTATATAAACGGAGTTTCATAAAAGACAAAGAATGAAGCGAGGCTAACTTCTTATTTATGTACTTATACTAGAGTATGCATTTTGATGTGAAATAAATAATTGACAGTTGATTGGGATAAATATTTTTCTCAGACGAGATATCATTTTTTTAAATAGAACTTTTCCCCTTGGGAGGACATTGTCATGCTTCCTTTTACATAATTATTGGCATTAGAAGAATTAGTTTATTACTTTGGTCACTTTGTTTTCAGGTTAGGTTTGAAAACAAATGAATTAAATATATAATTTAACTTGGCACAATTGACTTTGAAGATTGCTTATTCTTGTCTATAGACATTCATATTACATATCAAAAACCTTCTTCTCAGTAGATTACCCAAACCATAGTTTCTTTTACAAATTAAGAAATGCATATACTCATGCCTTTTCAAAAACCTTGCATTCAATGAAACAACATATGCACATATTGCTTGTACATAACAGGAAATCATACTGCATTTGAAATTTTCATTTTCAGTAAAAATTACTCTATATAGAAACCCAAGGATATTCTCATTTTCATAGTAAAGGATCTCTTAAATGCTATGATTTACAGCCTTTTTTTTTTTTTTAGGCATCACTGCTCTCTGGTGGTGGGAGTAGGAGGCCCAGCCTTTGCTCCTGTGAGCTGGAATTGAACCTCCATTCCAGCGGGCCGCAGTCCCCCGCACAACCACTATGCCACCAGGGCTCAGCCCAATTTACAGCCTATTTTAACACAACATGTATTCTTCTTAGAGATAAACGTTGAAATCCAAAATACCCATCTATGGATATAAGAATACTGTTTCTCTTTGGATTAAAGAAACCATAAAGAACAACTTTGAAAGCAATACAACCCATCAAGCAAAGTATACGAAAACTAAATGTCAAGGTTTGACTCAGATTAGCTAGGACTATTGATACACATATCCTTGCACTGGACAACTGCTTTGGCAGCCTTCTCTTGGCTTTTTGCAGTTGTGATATAGTAAGCAGGTAACAGGCCTACAGCACAAGATTCTAAGAGCTTGGAACCCTCAAACTGATTACCTAAGTGGCCTTGGAAACTTCCCAGTGTCACCACAAGCTTCTTCTCATAGCAGGAGCTAAAACAGCATTGCAAGATCTAGGATGTAGTTGCCAAAAATAGTTGTGCAAGGAGGTAACTGTGGTCAAAGATTATCTATGACGATTAGAGTGTCTCCCGGTGTATACACCAAACACTGAGCCCAGTGTGATACTGGATGGAGCTCGGTGGAAGGAGTAAGGCACATACATTAGTCTAGTTCTCACTGTCTTGGCTTCAAGAAAGCTATGCATTTCGAACACATAGCTATTCTACTTCATTCTAAAGAACTATTTTTCAAGGTAGAAGAATATCCTATATTTTGTAATCACTTTCTCAGGTTGATTTTGTGAAGGAGTCCAAAATAATTGGCATTTGGTATAAGAAGATGCTTTTGCAAAAAAGATGCAGGCCAGATTTTGTTGTTGTTGTTTTTTCTGTATATGGCTTATTTTGAGCTAACTTTCAAAAGTTAGCTAGCCAATATACTTTCGGAAGTATTCTGGTCCTCTTTTCAACTTCATTCTTCTCAAAATACTCCCAGAAGAGTACTCATTCAAGAAGCCTCTAGAAATATCCACAGACAAAACTACTTAGTGATCAAATTTTATGGTCAAGAAAATAATATTTGAAAGGTCTCATCATTGTCATGTCTGCTAAAGCCTGATTTTGCAAATGTCAACTTAACAGAACTTTCTTGTAAGCTCTGTGAAAATGATCTTTCACCACAATACTTTGGGAAATCCTTAGACTATACAGCCCTGGGCTGAGCCCGGTGTCATAGTGGTTGAGTGCAGGACTGCAGGCCCACGGGCTTGGTGGTTCAAATCCAGCAGCAGTTCTCCAGGAGCAAGGCTGAGTAGCTCCCACCACCAGAAGAGGGCAGTGATGCCCCCGCCCTCAAAAAAGAATGTACTGCCCTAACCTGGATTGTTTTATTCCTTCATTCAACTCATCAATTTTAACACAAGCTCCAGTTTGCTCTTTGACATTTCTTGATATCAGCGGCAGGGATTCGAAGGAGGCTTATATTCAGAAGATCCCAAAGATAAAGATATGATAGCCCATTGGCGCCTATCCACGTCCATGAGCTCTCCGACTGCCTGGGCTCAGTGTCCCACAAATCCTGAACTCAGTCTTCCTGTCTTGAGTGATGAATCCTTTAAGAATCATTAAATGAATCTAGTTTTGATTGATCCTTGTCAGTTTTGTATGGTCTTGTCCATTTTGATATTGGATGTGTGAAAAATTTTGACAAATATTGAATCTGCTACTGTGAGTAGACGAGCATGGTAGAAATTCAAGAAAGGTGTACATTAGGTTTGCATACATATTCGATCTGAAATCTGAGCAAACTCTCAGAGAAGATGGATTCTATGAAGAAGAATGCTGCATCAGGATTAGAAGAAGACTTATTAAGAACCTGTGAAAGGCAAATGACACAGGTGCTCAGATGACACTTTGCATGCTCAAAGTGAGGAGGACTTGAAGCCCTTGCTTATGAGGATCAAGGGTGCATCCCTCAGTAGGGATTATAATCAAATTTTAAAAATCCTTAAAACTGGACCAGGTAACATCACAATAAATGGAGAAGTGATTAAATTTGTCAAGAATATTGCTTTTCTTGGATCCACACTCAATGCTCATGGAAGCAGCAGTCAAGGGTTCAAAAGATGTGCTGCATTGGGTATTGAAAACAAGAACGTTACGTTGAGCAGTATGGTAGACCTTCCCCGAGTAATGGTATTTTCAATTGTTTTGAATAAGGAAGTTGGACAACGAGTAAGAAAGGCAGAGAAATACTTGATGTGTTTGAATTGTGGTGTTGGTGTAGAATCTTGAAAGTACCACGGACTACCAAAGGCCCACAGAAATATTTCATGGGAGGAGTTCAATCAGAATGATTCCTAGGATTCTCAAGGATGGAGAGACTTGCTCTCACATTCTTTGGACATGTCGGGAGACACTAGTCCCCAGGGAAGGGCATCCTTCTTGGTAAAATAGAAAACATTGGAACAGTTGGGAGGATGGCACAGGACTGGGCAGGGTCGCATTCTGTGGTACAAAGGGTCGCGATGAGGGGGATAGGATTTGAAGGCCTCTAACAACAAGAACGTTACAAAGCACTTCACCGGACCAGTAAGCAAGGAAACAAAAATGTGCTCTTGCATACAAAATGAACGCAATAGTTACTATCGGATTAGATTATGTAAAAGTTTGCTGAATAGGTGGCCTAAATCCTGAACTTCAACTCTAGTAAAAAGGCATCTACTAGATTATAAAGTAAATGGGTAATTTAGATCGTGAACTTTCTCAGACCTTGTTGACTAAAGAAGCCTCTACAGCAAATAAATTAATGGCTTTGCAATCACAACTATTACAATTTATTATCCAAGAGGAAAGGAGCCTAGTAGCTCTGTGGGTTAAGTGCTAGACTACTAACCTCAAGGTGAGTTGTCTGTACCTACAGGCCATTCTGCATGAGAGAGATGAAGCTGTCTGCTCCTGAAAGATTATGGTCTTAGAAACCCTGTTTAGGGTCACAGGGAGTCACAATCAACTCAGTGGAGCGGTGTGATTTTTGCTTAACTAGCAGAATTAGTAAAAGCCCTCAGGAGATACTAAGCCTAGCACGTGCTATTATTGCAAGAAACCCAGGTACTGGAAAAAAGTATTACTATAAGGGAAAGAAGCAGCTTAAGTCAGCGACCCTTCAATATGTCACAGAATGAGAACGGCTGCAGGACTGCAGGGGCCTTTCCTGCGGTGGCATTTAACACACAGGAGAAGCTATCATGTATATTCACGTCAATTTCTAATTAACACCAATAATACACTCTGCAATCAAACCCCATTGTTACGAAAACCTCTACTCCAGAGTACTGAAACCTCAAAAGTTTTGGGGGCTACAAATTGAGAACAGATGCTTTCAGAGTCATTCAAAATCTATTTCTATTTATTTCATACTATCCAAGATTAGCATCCTTTTCTGTTTAAACCTGCGCGTAGAGCCAGTCATTCGCAATTCAGGAGAAAAGAGACTACTCTAATTTTCCAATGAATTAACTTTAGGACAATTAGTAAATACTAAGTAATTAGCTTATATTTAAAAAAAATTGAGACATGGAAGAAAGCAGCTTGTTTTCAGGATTCCATCACAAAATTATGATTAGGACCTATTCAGAAGGTGGTGTTACTTAAATCATTGCATGATGCTATTTCATGTTAAAAGGTCTCCCTTATGTAGGATGAGATAAAATTACTGAAATCTTACAGAAATACTGGTGGAGACACTTCTTTGAGGCAACTGAGTGGGTTCCTGCAACATAGGAATACCTTGAAAAGTTTTGCTTGGAAAATACCCATTACCTACTATCCAGATCCTACTCTCAAATGGTCACACATATGTATTAGCACTGGTTTGCAGATTTTCACATTGGGTAGAGGTTTTTCCTATGTGCCATGACAGTATAAGTTTTGTAGCTTAGAAACTTCTCAAAAACATAACATACGGCTGAGCCCTGGTGGCATAGTGGTTGTGTGCAGGACTGTGGTCCACTGGGACGGAGGTTCAATTCCAGTAGTGGGGCTGGGCCTCCTACTCCCACCACCAGAGAGCAGTAATGCCCCCCCCAAAAAAAATATACACTTTTGAAGCACCAAGAAATTTTTGCAGTGACAGGAAATACATCTTGATAATGTATTTAAAAATCAAAAAATATATATCAGTTTGTTCCTGTCTTATCAGAAATTTTATTTCCTTTATAATCTTTTAGACTAATAGAAAGAACTAATGGTGTAACAGAAATCCAATTAGTCGATGCTTCTGAGTCCTTACGCTTATGCCTAATTTGAGGGTCCCGCCATTTGGGTCACATAAATGAAATAATTACTGGAAGTCCTGCATTTCTCTCTTACATTTTGACTTACCGGTATTCGGATTCCAATTTAATTCAACTTGGATCACTAAAATACTATAAACCCTTGGTTCAATACTCTAAAGAGCCCATTTCATGGGTTAGAGAAGGCTTCATCTTCCAAAATTTATGAATAAGACGATGCCTACCATTTAACCAGATGACTTTGTATATCAGATGAGGTACAAATTTGAAGATCCCTGTGAAGGGATCTTGGTTGAGTCTTCTCATTACTCTTGTGTCCACAAATTCAAGGAGTCAAAACCTGAATAAGCCTATCTCAGCTGAAGATAATTAAAACAAGTTCCTGGCTATTTGACCAACTGAAGGATGTAGAGGAAATGTCAGGCATGCTTGTGATTAATTCATTTTCAGTTATGTCTTATGGATAAAATTGATTCAGAACTCAACTGCCTTGCATCTCAAAGCTCCTTCTAGAATAGATTGGGGTTGTGGTCCCGGGTTCTACTGTACTTCTAAAGGAATGGAATGTGACTACTACAGTGAAAAAAATAGTTAACAAAAAGTCTCATAGCCAATCAATCAATCAATCGATCAAGAGTTACATAAAGAATATTCTAGTAGCGCCCACGACCACCAGAGGCAGAGATGCCCACAAAAAAAAGAATATTCTAAACCTACAAATAGTACTTTTCATATTGTAGATCCACATCAACAGCTATAAGGCAGTTCATATGGTTAACTCCTCAAAGAAAAAGATGAAGTCAGCCTGCTCCTCGTTTGCTGGGAGCAGTCTAACCACACTCACATGAATAGCTCAACCCTCACCTAATCTAGGGAATGACTTCCCATAGCTGAGTGTGTATTAGTTTGAAATTTACAAACTACCAACGCATTTACCACCAACTGACTATGGCAGTTCTGGTATTCAGTAGGTCCCACCCAGTAGGGGTACTCAGGCAGTTTGTACTGGTTGTGCAGAACCAAACCTATATTTTTGTTGAGGTAGGCAAACAGGTTATTAAAATGACATCCGTAATCAGTGTTCTCTCTAAGGTGAGCAGTTACCCAATGTGGAAATCAAAAATCTATATTCCTCACCCTATTTGAGGGGCCGGTTCACTCTGAGTCGGCATGGCTCTGCCAACAGGGAGTTTACCCTTTTCAGGCTTCTTCTGTGAAACAGCAGAGTCCAAGAACCTGAATCAGTGTTCATTCCATCCATAGATAGAAAACATTAGATGAAGCTGTGCTTGCAATATTTATTTGTTTATTTCATAAAACTCGTACTTTTGATTAGGTGCTACTTTTTTATTCTTTTACATTTGTTACTTCAGCAAACAAAATATATGTTCAAAAGTGTCAAAGAATCAGAGGGTGATATGCTGACATTGATTTCAGCTTTGTGTTATGCTCCAAATTCCCAAGAGATACTATGAGCAAATTGTGAAATTCCTGCAAGTGTTTAAAGACCTGACAATATTATCAGACAAATGACTGTAAGTTAAGTGGAAATAGAAAGGGGTTTTTCAAAGATGAACATAATTTATTCAGAGAAGAAAAGTCGCTTTTTCAAATATAGCAAACAAACACTTAAAATTGTCTAATTGCCCTACTAATAAGGAATGGGAAGTTACTCCTACAGGGAAAAGATGGTGAAGGATAAGTCACATAGATGGTCATGCTCAGATAAAAGTGAAGAATATTTCAAGTGAGGATGCCAATCAAAAGGCAAAAAAGAAATATACCACAGTTTTATTCATCTTCGACAGGTATTATTTAATTTTTTCACTGATATTTTAAAAATCTTATGCTAATTTAGTTTTGTCTGTCTCTTTTATTCTTTTATAAGTATTAGTTGTATTAAAGAATAAAGTACCTCTTGGTATATCTTTTTTATATTTAAAACAGTCTTTAGGGCAGTGAACTTTTTATTTATATCCCACTACTACTTCTGACTAAAGGCATATTTAAGGTATCTGGAACCGAACTTTGTCCCTGGATTCTGGATTGGAACATGTTCTAAAGGCCTGAGGTGGACTTAAAGACCCATTTTAACTAAGCTCCCATTAGCACCTACAGCACACATGCTAAAAGTTAAGTGCTCTCAACCAGTGTTTCATTGGTATCATTTCTTATAAGTAGAAATTGTACTTTATATAGGACTTGAAGATAGTATATACATGGAAAAGTGTTAACTACATGTGTTCCTGAAATAAAAGTGACCATGATTTCAAGAGATGACTAATGTAATAGGCCTGATGAGAAAAGTAGTACTCCAAAGTTGAAAAACTACTTGGGATGTCTTCCCTATATCTGTATTCTGGACAATAGGACTATCATTACAGCCTACATTATGTACAAAACATGTAGTATCTCATCTAAACAGTCTTGATCCAACCTTAAATGACATTATGAATAATTGATTTTACTCCTGGAGTAGATGGTGGAGGAAAAAAATACTTCTCTATTGATGTATCTTTTTATACCTCATAGTATCTGCTATTATCATTGAAAAGTGTTTTGTTTTAGTTTGATGTGTTTTATATATGGAATGCTGTGTTTCAGAAATATTTGATCCTTCAGAAAAAGTTATGATAATTTGTCCTCAAGAAGAATATGCCTGTAACTAGCCAAAACATCTGGTGCCACTCACCTAGGCTCTGACGCATCCCTACTTGCATAACTGATATTTCAAAGACTTCATCTGAAGGCTATCTGATTTGCAATCTGTGTTAGTCTGGGTAGACTAAAGAAACAAATTCATAAACACATATGAGAGAGTCTTATAGAAAAGATAATTATACATTAAAACATTCCAACCCAGTCCAATGCAAGCCCACAAGTCTGATATTAGTGCTTATGACCTATACCAGTCTATAAAGTCTTCTTCAGACTCATGAAACACATTCAATGATGCTAAATGAAGATGATCACAAACCAGATGGGTAGAATGCCTTTGGAAACAGTGGCATTGTAAACATCTCAAAGCTGACAGGGGTCTCCAAGTGGCTATTCCAGCTTCAGAGGTCTGGTTGCATCCATGCAGCTTGCCTGGCTCAGGGCACTAGGATAGTTCTAAGTGGCTTCTCCTAAGGGATGTCTCACAGGATGTCAGTCTTGTTAGTGGAGTGTCTCCAAGGGAGTGAACTGAGAAACATAGACTCTCTGCCTCTAGGAAGGAATGGCCACATTTCCCAGAATTTTCAGGAGAAGGCCATGGCCACTCAGTGGTCTCATTGACTATGTCCAGATTGACAGGCTAGACTCCACTCCTACACTCTTCATCCTCAAATTGACACCAGATTAAGTTACTACCACACAATCAATCATTAGATCTCATATTGATTCCTTATATAGAATATATATTTATAATATATATATATTTAACTTGGCTCCCTACTATGATTGGCTTTTGACTAAAATTTTACAAACTAGATTAATTCTCTTAATCACTATAATACATATTATAGAAGCTAAGTGTTCTATAAGATGCTTTTTATAATACTTGTACTCAAAACAAAGAACTAGTTGTTATGCAAAAATTAAACGTCTTGAAGATATAGAAATTCCTTAGAAAACAGATTGACTAGTCACTTTGGTCCCTATCCCTCTCTACAACATATTCCTTTTAATTTGATCATGCTCTCAAATACTCTCCCTATTACAAAGAAAGAAAGAAAAGAAAGATCACAGAAGCTGAGTCTCAAGCTATAACATAGTGAAGCTATCCAGTGCTCGTGCCTGCTACCTCTATATCTATATGATAACCACATCTATGTGAGAATTAGCCTAAAAAACTTATTAAGGTAATCAGCTACCATAAAGGTGCCTGTATCTCTTTCATGGGAAATGCCTGAGATCTTAAGATCCTACTTTTAATAGGTGGCCATCAAATAACCAATAAAAGTCCCCGACTTACTCTTTGGTGGGTGACTTAAGTCCTGCTCACCCTGAAGATGAGGCTCCACATATGGCAAGATAAAGAACTGATCATTCCATGTATACATAAGCACACATCTCATAGTGATCAGAAACCTATGGAACTTCTTGAACAGAGTTGAGAATTGTGAAAGAGCTCCAAAGAACAAGTGTCTGACTCAAGGAAAACCTTCTGCCAAAGTTACAGACCCAGCTTCCTTATGGTTTTTGTTTTGTTTTTTTCTGTTTACAGGTTGTCCTGAGTGGACTTTCAAAATTTAGCTTGCAGCTTTCAGGTACTTTCTATCCTTCTTCCCCTTTCCTCTCACATCACTCTCTAAAGACCATTCACTGAGGATAGTCCTAGAAATATCCATAGAAAAAGATGTAAAGGATTCAAAGTTTGTGATCCACAAGAAAATGTTGTAGGGTTGGTTTGTGCCTGTTAAAGTCTGATTTTGTGAATGTCAACCAGTCTGATGTTTCTTTTATGTTCTTGATACTCTGTATATAAACTCAGTGAAAGTGTTCTCTTCTACCTCATTTTTACAGAAGTGACAGTTTCCTCTTTGACAATTTAAAACCTTTAAAAACTATATGGTGTGTAAGCATCAATTTAGCCATACTCTTACCCCAATATAAGTTAGGGAACACTAGCTATTTACAAAAAGGTACTTAGTAGTCCTTAATATGACTATCACCTTTCCAGTTCACTGCAGAATGATTTGATCTTGGTCTTTTACAAGAATAAACAAAGCTAACTGTTTAAATAATGAATCATAAAACTACAATATTCATGCAAAGGGGTAAACATACTGCATACATATATTATCAGATGAAATGTAGCAAAGGGTATAAATGCATTATTCATGACATGAATTGCTGTGATTAATGTCTTCAAAGCTACATTGTTTCCTGCCCGTGGACATAAAGTGATTAATTTTTTTAATGTGTAGAGAGCTACTTCACAAGCTATACTAAATAAAATTTAAATACTTCAACAAGATCCATGAAGAAAAGCATCCAATTTTAAAAAATAATGAGCTTTCTCAAGAAAAAGTTATTTATAAATATTTTTATTTCGGATCTATTAAAACTGTTGTGATATCAAAAGGTACATAGAAGAAAAAGAAGACATGGATATAACTCTAGTAAGAACATTGAAAGAGAGGGAGTTTATCATTTAGAGTGTTTGCCATAATATTCTTCTGTTTACATTACTTGAGAGAATTCATCATGGAACATGAATCAGATGCACTATGGTAAGCTCTAAGAATGTGATCAGGACCTGATTTTGATCTTTTGGAAGGATATCTGCACCAGATTTAAGTTTTCTTAAAAATAAATTCATTTCAAAGATTGGGAAATCTACTGTAGATGCATATTAATTATTGTTTTAGTTAATACTCAAAGTGTTATTCTCAAGTGAGTTACTATCAAATAATTTAAGCACTAAGACAGGAACATGATATTTAAAATGAGAGTATTTGATGAATTAGAAATCATTAGGAATTATAGAGGGCTTAGATTTTATTATGATGGAGAGCAACATTGCTACATCCAAAAAATTGCAAATTTCTGATTTGGATTCTGGATAACTAGACATTTACTGTCTATATTTTCTGTTCTATTGAGTGAAATCACAGAATCAAATATAATTTAGCAGCAAACACACATCTATAATATGAAATAACTACATATTCATTTATCTTTTATTTAAGAAATATTATAATGATTCACCAGAAATGTAAATATTTTATAATTGTTAACTCAATCAGTTACTTTAATAATCCTCTAAGGTGCTTATTTATATTTAACAAATGAGGAAATGGAGGAAAAGAGGCCAATGACGTGGCCACGGCCACACACCTATCATTAATAGATCTGGAATTCCAATCAAAGGTCATGCCCCAGAGTCTGTGCCATTTCACTATTATGCTGGACTGACTAGGCTCCAACACTATCCCATGCTTTATTGATGCACCTGGCAGAAATGGACTTATTGAGTAAACAAACACACAACATAACTGAAAATGGAGGTAAGTGGGAAGCAGAGTGCTCCCTCCACTCCACCTGGTCGTCTCCAGCGTCCAAAGATTGCAAATCCCATATCGTCTGACATGATCCACCAGAAGTCTATGCCTTTCAGTTAATCAACCTAAATTATAAGAATACAGGACTCTCAGCTTTACCAGACACCAAAATCACTCAACTAGTCTTAATCTCAACCCTATCATGATATGGTAAAAGGCCACAAAATAGTAAAACAGCATGCCACCAGACACTCTCCTGAAATGCTTACAAGACCTCCACCCAGTCCTGATGTCCCCCAAGGACAAGGTCTAGACAAGGCCAGCTATTCTTTCATTGGTATTGTTGTCGCTGTGTGTTTAGAACAAAGTGTGTTTAGAACAAAGTCCTGCGCTATGCTTACATTTCATCCTTAATCAGGACTTCCATATCTGTAGGTCTACATAAGGACAAAAATATATATCATTTTACCTTGTTGTTTTCAATTTACTTTGTTTTTGTTTCAACATTTTCATTGTTGATACCTTTGTCTCACGCTGTTTCTCCTTTGATTTTAATACCTACACTTTTATTTCATAGAGTTTTATACCTGGATTTTTTTCTTTCTTTTCTAGTTATCAATCCTTTTTGTTTCTCGTCCTCATAAGAGGAAAAGAAAACACTACTCTTTTTTCTCTCTCAAATTCAAATAAACTTGAGAACTATGTGGGACACCTCAAGAGGAGCAACCTATGTCTTACAGGGATTATGGAAAAGGAAGAAATGAAAACAATTCATACAGAGAATAGTTCCAGAACTCCTGCAATAAAATTTTTCTCTAGTTCTATTGCTTTCTCTCCCCACACACCACCCCCCATTATCACAATCCCAATTGTACCTTACAAATCCAGCTACACCAGGGGATGTACACTGGTATGGATAGGAGCTGGAAACATGGGAATTCAGGATAGATGATCCCTTCAGGACCAGTGGTGGGAGTGGTGATACCAGTTGGGTGGAGGGAAGGTGGATTAGAAAGGGGGAACCAATTGCAGAGATCTATATGTAACCTCCTCCCTGAGGGTATGGACAACAGGGAAGTGAGTGAAGGGAAAATAATGACAATTTGTAAATTATTAAGGGTTCAAGGGGGAGGGGTAGTGGGGTTGGAAGGGAAATATGGGAAGCTGATACCAGGGGCCTAAATAGAAGGAAGATGTTTCGAGAATGATGATGGCAACAAATGTGCAAGTGTGGTTTGCATACAATGGATGTATGTATTGATTGTGATAAGAGTTGTATGAGACTCCAATAAAATGATTTATGTTTTTAAAAAGGCAATTTTCTCAATGCCTAGAGGGTGAAAATATAATTACCCAAGAAGCTGAATATAATTACCAAGAAGCTCTCCAATCAGGAGAGACCCGAAAAGGAAAACTACTTGGTATATTGTAGCCGAGATGACCAACATTAGCACTCCATCCAACAAAAACACAGTATGAGTCCTACTCCAAACCACATGTAAAATTTTCAAGAATAGACCACATTCAATGTACAAAGCGTGCCTCAACAATTTTTTAAGTGAGATCCTACCACCTATCTTCTCAGATCACAGCACAATAAAAGTAGAAATCTGCAATAAAATGAAGGGAAGCAAAAAGATAAAAGCAGGGAGATTGAAAAGCATAATACTAAAAATGATTGGGTAAAAAACAAATCAAAGAAGAAATTTAAAAATTCCTTGAGACAAACTAGAATGACAACACAACACATCCAAACCTCTGTGACACAGCAAAAGCAGTAACCAAAAGCCAATTTATAGCGATCAACACAGACATGAACAAAGATGATAAATCCAAAAACCAACACCTTAACACCACACAGTCAAGAAGGGGAACAAGGGAAATAGTATAAAACCTCCAATGGAAGGAGAGAAATAATGAAGATCAATGCAAAAATAGATGCCATGGAAAATATCAATAAGACACAAAGTTGGATCTTTGGATGAATTAACAAAATAGGCAAACACAGACAAATTTAACAAAATGAAGAAAATAAAAGGTGCAAACAACCAGGTTAAGACACAAAAGTGATGACATTACAACAGAACCAAGTGAAAGAGAAAGGATCAAAAACACACTACTAAGAAATACTATATTCAAACAAATTCAGCAATCTAGAAGAAATGAGATGCCCAGAAATATATCATCCACTCAAGTGAATGCAAAAAAATACTGAAAAACTTAACAAATTCATAACAAGAAATAGAGCAGGCCATTAAGAAATTACCAATGAAGAGAAGCCCAGAACCAGATGGTTTCATAGGCGAATTCTACCAAGTACTAATATTCAGAGACTTGACCCCAACACTACACAAACTATTCCAGAACATAGAAAAAGACAAAACCTCCCAAACTCATTCTGTAAAGTCAGCATAACACTGATATCCAAACTAGGGAAATGTCCCACAAAAAAAGAAAAGTATGGGCCAATATCCCTAAGGAACACTGAAGCAAAAATCCTCAACAAGACTCTGGCCAATATAATCTAACATCATGTTAAAATCAAAACAAAGCAAAAACAATTAAGCACAACCAAATAACATTCACTCCAGAGATGCAGGGATGGCTCACTATTCAGAAGAATCAATGTAATCTGCCACATAAAAAAGATGCGCGATCACACCAATAGATTCAGAAAAGGCATTTGACAATGTGCCACGCCCATTTTTAGAAAATAAACATCTAACAAAATAGGGACAGAGGGAAATGCTTCAACATTATAAAAGCCAAATATAGAATACCAAAACTAACAGCATGCTCAGCAGGGAAAAAACGAGAAACATTTGCACTGAAAACAGGTGTCAGACAAAAATGTCCTCTGTCACCAGTTTTATTCAATATCACACTGGAAGTCTTAGCTACAGCTATCAAACGAGAAGAAATCCAGAAAAAAAAAGTAGGTAAAAAAGAAAAAGGGCTGAGCCTCAGTGGCATAATGGTTGTGCGTGGGACTACAGCCCATTGGGTTGGAGGTTCAAATCCTGCAGCAAGGCTGGGCCTCCTACTCCCACCACCAGAGGGCAGTGATGCCCCAAACAAGCAAACAAACAAAAAAAGTGAAACTCTTGCTATTTACAAATGCTGTGATCCTATGCATAAAACCCCAAAAATCTCCATACAGAAAAGCTTCCTGGAAATAATCAAAGGATTTACCAAGGCAGCTGAATAGAAAAATTAACAACAAGAAATCAATCTGATTCCTGTAAACCACTGAAGAGAGCTATGAAAAGGACACTAAGAAAACAATACGATCTATAGTAACCACACACAAGATGAAATACCTAGAAATAAAGAATAATTAATAAACAAAAAACCTATGCAGAGACAACTACAGAACTTTACTACATGGAACAAAAAATAACCTATGAAAATGGAAGTATGTCCTATGCTCATTGATAGATAGATTTAATATTGTGAAACTGTCTATACTACTAAAACAATCTACAGCTATAACACAATTCTAATCCAAACACTAACTACATTCTTTAAAGAAATTGAAAAACGAATTACCCATTTCATATGGACAGGCAAAAGAGCAGAATAAGCAAAGAACTTCTTAAAAAGAAGAATCAAATAGGTTGCACTGTATGCACTGTTGGTGGGATTGTAGCTACATACAACCACTATGGAAAACAATATGGAGATACTGAAGGCAACTGGGAATTGAAATCTCATACTTCCAGCAATACCATTAGACATGTACCCCAAAGAAATGAGAAATAAGACACTGCACAAATGGATATATAGTTTCCCATATTTATAGCAGTAGCAAGTAGCAGTAGCAGCAGCTTCACAGTAGCAAGAACCTGGAAGCAGTCCAAATGCCCCAAAGTGGTAGACTGGATAAAGAAACTATGGGACATACACACAGTTGAATACTACGCATCCCTAAAAAACCTGATGAAAGCACGAAACACCACATGACATGGAAGGACCTGGAAACCATTATGCTGAGTGAAGTAGTCAATTACAAAAATACAATTATTGTGTAGGTCCATAACTCTAAGGACAAAAACCAATTAAACAAATCTAAGCAACCAATTCCTAGACAAAGGGATAGACAATCTGCTTACAGGCCATGAACCACACATAACTCCTTTATGTGCACTTCACAAGAACCACCCTGAAAGAGGGAAATTTGCTTTGGCTGGGGTCAGTCCTTTAAAAGTGGGAGGAAAGAAAAAAGACTATCCACTTGATGTTATACAACATTGACATAAGACTGTAACAGGATAACCTTACTGTTAGCAGTAGAGTAGGGAGCATCTACATTTAAGAGAAGGCACTGATAGGTCTGTTGGTGGGTATGGTAGATAAGTGGGGAAGAGCAAAACGCACATTGGGAAGAGATGTTACACAATAATTGTAGTGAACCTAAGGTGAGAATAAATCATATTCTAGGTTCTTGGGTAGATATTATGAATCTGTTTCTATCAAATCCTTGGTAAACCCACTTAATTCTAGCCTCAATCCAAGAAAAATGAGTTCTTCTAATACGACCCTTCTTGAACTCACCTATATGAAGAGATCACTGAAGATAAGGGTGCTACAGCAAAGTGTGATGAAGAAAGTGGATGGTGCCCTGCTGTCAAGTGAAATAGTGGCAGGGCTGTCAAAGAAGCAACCATCATCAACAAATGAGGCATAACGAAGTCCAAATCAAAGAAGCACACCAGCCTGTATGATCCAAAGATGACAATAAAAAAATCCAAATATGTTGAAGGAAAAAGTATCAGAGCTTAAACTTGTGATCACCCAAACTGTAGAAGGTATGGAAGATAGTAGGAGCCCAAAATCCATCTGCAGAGTAGTCAGATTTCGCCTCTGGAAGATCCCCTCCGGTCCTACGCCAAGAACTCCAACGGTTTTATTATCAGACACAGATTATTAGAAACTTGACGGTGATGAATGGGACCATGGCATTGCATGATACTTTGTCAGCTGACCTCCCTCTTGACGCGACCTGAATTTAGTCTACACTCAAGTATTTCTCACTTGTTCCAAGACAGAAATTTCTTCTCTGACTTTTCAAATATTGCTTGTGGTTTTTTCTTTCCTTATCTGTCATTTTGATCTATTTTTTCTTCTGTTTCTTTTTTTTGGTTTTTTTAAATTGTTTCTGTTAGGCTTCCTAGTTTGTAAAGCACCGAAGGAATGGACTCATTGATATGATAACTGATGCAACGATTTATTGGGAATAGCAGGGTGGGAAGGGTGAGAAGAATTGGGGAGCAAACTGTGAGTGCAGGAGGGGGAGGAGAGCAACAGATTGTGATGATGTTTATACAACTCTTTTTAAAAAGCAACTTAATATGGAAGCGGATGATATGTTAATATTATATCAAGAAAACTATAAAACTACAAAAGAAAGAGAGAAAAAAGCAAAATTGATGAATGGTTACCATGGGTGAAGGGGGATGAGATTTTCCTTAAGTATATTGAGTATGTGTCAAGAGTAGTGGAATAATTTGGAAAAAGATATCAATAATGGTTGATTAACATGAAGTCTTCAATCAATAACACTGAATTATACCTGCAGAAATTGTTGAAGTGGAAAATGTTTTGTTTTGTATATTTATCATATTTTTTAAAGGGGCAAGAATAAATGGATAGATTTGACCCAGAATTTTGAATAATGTTACTAAAACAAGATCTCTGCCTTCTTATTTCCATGTGTGGTAAAGATGGTTCCAGCAGTTACATGATCATGGCTCCATTGTATCTTGCAGTTAGGTAAAGAGAGTCCTTTTTTTCTCTGCAGTTGATCCTGACACTTCGAAACACCATACAGGATTTCTGAGGTTCTGGTATCTTCAAAGAAGTAGACAAACTCAGCTTTTCTCCTGCCTTGCAGCTGGTGGTTTTGTTAATGACCTTAGAAGCCCAGCACTTACCTGACAGCAACATTGTCTCCATCAATGGTCCGTCAAGAGTCTATGCATACATTTCTGAAAAAAAATCAATGCCTCTACTGAGGAAATAACATGCACGCTATGATTGGCTAGAGTCTTCTCTCCAAGCTCTGACTGCTGGGTTAAAGAGGAACATGAGTGAATCAACTGTAAATGTTTTCACTTGAAATAAATCCTCTTACCACAAGAATGAAAGAATACTGAGCAAGAAAACAGAGTATATAATATGAGTAAAGCTTTTTTTTCCTTTGAAAGATTGCAGCAGATAGACGATTTGTCCAACAACTAATAACTCATTAGGTCATCAAGGCTCTGAGGATCCCGGAATTTACATAAAAATTCTGCTTGGTTGACATTTACAAAATTATGCTTTAACAGATAGGCCAGTATGGCAAGACCCCTTGAACATTATTTTGCTAAAGTTTGGACCATTTATCAGCTTAGTCTGTGCAAAGGTTGAGAGTCAGCCTCAATGAACGCTATTCTTTATGGCACAGTAGGAGAGGAAAGGGGTGCCATCGTAAAGGCTTCCTAGGATATGCCGGCTAGCTGAGCAGGGATGGCTCAGAATAAGCAGTAAATAAATAAATAAATAAATAAATAAATAAATAAATAAATAATGCCCAGCCTGTATGTTTGACAGGAGCCTCTCCTTATGCCAAATACCGACTTCTTTGGAGTTTCTTTTATAAAAACCTACAAATGATTTTATTATATGATTAAAATATAATTCTAGTATTAAAATACCATAGCTATAGCATGACACAACAGAACATATAATTATTTCCTGAACACATCAATTTTAATCTTTTCAAATATATTTTACATAATCCATAGATATATATTCATTAATTTTTATTATGGCCATATGACTAAAATAAATAGAAGAAAAGTTTATATGGACCAAGACAATGGATAGGATCAGTAGGGTCTTTTTAAGCTAAGATAATTATATAAAAATTATTTTCAGGATGAAGAGACAATGGAAAAACTTGTTCTTGTCAAGAAAAAAGGAGAATGGCACTGTTGTTTTGCGGTTGTTACTATTGATGGTGATGGTGACGGTGTGTGTGTGTTTGTGTGTGTAGTGCACGTATGTCTGGGATAAGGATATGGTTCTGAGATAAATCTCTAACACTTCAACCATATTTATTATTCATTGAACTCAGAAAGACACTTGAACCTGCCTCGCCTCACAAATTAAAGACCCGAATAAATTCAATATAAAAATTGCACTTTGTCTTATTCTAGTGTAAGATTCTATGTTTCCTATTACTGTATTTAAGCAAACAATAATTACCAATGAGAGAAACTGATGCAGAAATTTCATGTTGCATTTTTAACCCCCACATCGCAGCTTATATAACTTACTTTAGCTGCAATTAATGTACAGGATACTGAATCTTTGAGTTTAAAAAAATTGAAACAGAAAAAATAGCTTGGAGAAAAGAATATTGCAGAGTGAAATTGAATCATGTACCAAAAGATACTTTTCAGTCTTCTATAGACCATGGTAAGCCATGCACAGATTGCAATCAATGGCCTGGCAAGGGAAGGAAGGCACAGAAGATCCCTGAGTTTAGCTCTTCATTGCTTATAATAAAAGGAATGTTCACATGCTCTCTGGAGGGCTCTGAAACGGTGACTCATAATTGATGGGAAGACTAGCAAGGGTTAATACTTGCAGCTGAGGGTTGCAATGTAAACCGTGCAGGCTGGAGACCCAAGGAGCATCCCAGTCAGACATCAGAGGCAGCAGCCAGTGTACTTGAAAAAGCTGAGGTGGGGCCTGGACAACAAATAAGACTACTAAATAAGAACCCAGATATGGGTTCTTTAACCTCTTCTTCAGGCTCAAATGTCAGCAGAGAATGCCAATCAGACAAAGAGGATGTCACAGAATAACAAAGGACATTACTAAGAATCCAGAGTGCAGCCTTGAATCAAGGGAAGGAAGGCCCCCACAAGAAGTGCAATCGCAATAGAACCACGCTGCCTGAAGCTCGAGATTGCATTCTTCCAGCTGACAAGTCCCTACTCTTCCCTCCAAATGGTGTCTACAAAATTGGTGGTATTGGCATGTTCCTTATGGGCAAGGTGGAGACTGTTTCCTGAAACCTGGCCTGGTGGTCACCTAGGTTCCAGTGAACATTACCACTGAAGTGAAGTCTATTGAAATGCACCATGAAGCTTTGATTGAAACTTTATCTGAGGACAGTGTTCTTCAATGCCAAGAACTTCTCTGTCAGAGCTGTTTGACATGTACGGTAAGTGACAGTAAAAATGACCCACTGATGGAAGCAGTTTCACAGCTCAGGTGACCATCTCGAACCATCTAGGCCAAATCAGTGCTGGCTATGCACACATTGCCTGCCAGTTTGCTGAGCTCCTAGAGAAGATTGATGGCTATTCTGGTAAGAAGCTGGAAGGTGGTCTCAGATGCTGGAAGTCTGGTGATGCTCCAGTCGTTGACATGGTTCCTGGCAAGTCCACATGTGTTGGTAGCTTTCCTTACTATTCTCTTCCGTTCATTTTGCTTTCCAAGAGATGAGATGGACAATTGCTCTAGGTATCAATAAGGGAGTGGACAAAAAAGCTTCTGGGGCTGGAAAGGCAACCAAATATGCTCAGAAGGTCAAATAATATTACCCATAACATTTACCAGCCCCATTTCAGACAGTTTGTCTCAATTGGCCATTTAAGTTCAATAGCAAATGGCTGGTTGATGACAGATAACAAAACATGGTCAAACTTTCAGAAGCAAAGAATTGTTTAATAGACCTTATGTTATTTTATGTGTTATATTTTAAGTTTTTAAAACCAGTACTTTTAAGTGAAAAAAATCTTGACCAAAAATTTGTCACAAAATGTGGAGACCCATTTGAACAAAACTTTATAATTACAAAAGCAAACAAAAGTAAAAATAACTCTCTTTATAGATGACAAGATCAAATTAGCTTGAGCTTAGCAATAAAATCAGTCTCAAATGATGAATTAAAAACTGAGTTCAGACATTATGGTATGTTTTTAAGATTTAGGTCAGTGGTATGAAAAAGATGAAACCACACTGTGCTCATGAATGTTGAACATGAAGTGGTTACACAGATCTGAGAGAAATCAAGAGATCAAAGGATAGGACATTATAATGCCACAATTACTGGTAGGTGGACTTATCGTCTTTCATGGAATCAGGCCCTACCTGGGTCAAGGATGTAGGTTCTAAGAGTTCAATGGCCAAAATGTGGTGGGGCTGAGAGGAAACTGTATGGATATTGGGGAAGTACATTCTTCTCTGTGCTGATGCATCTACTAATCCCAGTTCCTCTGTTAAAGGGGCTTAATGTACAGAAGAACAAATAAATAATGTGTGTCTCACTTACTCATCTTTTTCTACTGCAGAATATCAGCCTTTAGTATTGCAAAGAAAGCTACATTTCATGTAACAGAGACAACACCTAGAAAAAACTTTTTGGTGTATCTCTTAGCATAAATGACATGCTGACGAAAAATACCAATTAAACTTTGTAGAAATGGATAAATGCAAATATGCTGTTTCTACATTTTAAAGTGGAGTCAACAGAGGAGCAAAATCAGAGAATTGAGGATTCCCTTTACATGAACTTTTTTATCATTATCTGTGTTAAATATGACTATATGTATATATTCAAAGTTTAAGATAAGACTGTTGATATTAGCTCAAAAAAAAACACCAAATCCACTGCCATTGAGTTGATTCTGATTCATAGCTACCCAGTATGCAGTAACTTCTGAACAAATCCAAATTCTGCATAAATATGATTTCAAATATTTACTTTTCCTCTTTGCATTTAATACCTAAGGGGAAAAAAAGGTGAAGAATGATTTCTATGCTTGGAAAAGTATTTTTTTGTCATTATTTACTTCCTTGGGGCCTACAGGGCAGGGTAAGTAATTGTGAAGATAAAAATTTCATTTCCATTTCAAAAACATGTCTCTGCTTAATTCTCAATAACAACTATATCTGAACTGGGAGCATGCTCTTTAAAATTCATACTATACATTTAAGGAAGATGGTGGTGATGCAAGTCTCATTGTTTTAAATCTCCTCAAGTCCCTACAAAAGCTAGCAGCGTGTTAGGTGACTGTTAATGGAATAGTGAGTTATATTGAGGACATTAAAAAGGAAAAGACATACCACTAGGTGGTGAATAAAGACATCTCAGATGAGATGGTAGTATTAGAGCTGTTTTAAAAATTCCTAGGCGTCCACTCAGTTGATGGAGAAATAAAAGGAATTACAAGCAAGTGTAACAACATGTATATTTATATCACACATCCTATATTCCAGACACTGTCTGACATTTTGTATATCTAAATCATTGCATCCTCAAAACAGATCTGTGAGATATGTTGTATCAGGGAAAAGAGATACCAAATCCAAATATAATGTATGGAGAAATATTTATCATTCGGAATCCACCCAATGGGAATGCATTTGCTTTGCATTTAAACAAGACAAAGTCAAGACAAAGATATACCATCTGGATGAGGGAGACATCAGTAGAAGGCCATAATAGGGGTTGGAAGATTTAGAGAAATAAGCCCACTTAAATTGGAGGTAGAAGTACAAGGGACATTGTACTTCCACACATGCATGATTTAGGGCAGATCAATGCATCACACTTGCATGAGATGAAAGAGGTGGGAAGGAGACCGTGAGTGGGAGACAAGCAGCAGTGTTCCAGGGCCATCCAACCAAGGCAGTCAGGATAGGAATCATGGGTACTTGGGCCCCAGAACCCAAAGCTTCATCAAGAACATACAGAGGCAAGTCACTATGGGTGAAGCCACTTCTCCTTAGACTGGCTAAGCAAGTGGTAATAATCTACTTTATAAAGTGTTTTGAGAGAGCCAGGTTATTCTAATTCTGATTAAATGGGTCAGAAAGAATCCAATGGAGACTCAATCTATGTGAAGATGAAACAATGGATATTGGGCTTTCACTGTAAACCATAGCTGTCCATAAATTCAGGGCTCAGAATTTAAGGTTTAATAAAGATGTGTACTAATATCAGTACATATCTCCATTTGACAATTCCCCTGCCCCCAACAAAAAAGTTATGGGTGGATAGGAAGATGCCGTAATCTCACAAGGATTATGGAATTTTAAAGTGACAGTGCTAGGCTGCAAACTCCATCAGTTTCCTCTTTCATAGAGCCCTGGAGATGTAGTGGGTTACCAGTTGGACTGTCACAGCCAGTCAGTACTCGGAACACACGAGCCACTCTATGGAAGAAAGGTGAGGCTCTCTGCTCTTGCATACATTGACAACCTCCAGAACCTAAAAGGTCAACTCGGTCCTCTAGGACCACTGTGAGTTGGAATTGAGTTTGGGTTTCTGTTTTCCTCATGATGGAGCCACGGGCAGAGGCAAAAAACCAGTCACAAAGAAGAGTATATTCAGGAACCATACATTTTGCTAATTATATGATGTGAGATATGGTAGGAATAGGACAAGATGGACAAATAAACAAACAAAAATCCCATGGAACGTTTTCCATATGAAGCCAAGGAATCTATACCATTTCAAGATCAAAGAGTACAATGGTCTTTGGTGGATATTGAGTTATAAAGATGGCTTGAAAAAGTTCATGGGAAAAATTCCATTATCTTTTCATTCCAGCTATCCACACACTATTTTTTGAAGTCTTCGCATACATTATAGGGACAATATAGCCAAATTAAGTAAAACAGGCAGCAGTGGAATCGATGCAGGAGGCAAAGATTTTAGTTCAGAAACGATTGTGCTGAGAGTCAGAATTACAGCACTGTTGACAGATACAAAGAGAAGAAAGCAGATTTAGAAAAGATTCAAAAGGGGGTTGAAGAATGATTGCATCTAGGGGCAGCAATGGGATTAAAAAGAAACACCTTACCACTGCCTCGTTGATTTTGACCCCAGGAAACACTTTGTGGGGTCTCTGAAAGTGTAAATCTCATCACTTTGCAGTGGAGTGGCTCATGGTTTCTAACAGCTGACCTTGTGGTTAGCAGCCCAAGGAATAACGACTAGACCACCAGGACTCCTAGCAGAAGGTCAGGTCATTTGGGAAATAAGAATGCCTCTCAGGTTACTGACCTGGGAGATGTGGGGCTACAGAAATCAGTCCTGATGACTGGGAATAGAGGGTGAACAAGTCTCTTACCAAAAAGAGCATGGGAGTCTATGAACACTAATAGTCAGTACTATGAATGATCTCGAATCTCAAAGACGGATTTCACTAGACTTGCTATAGAAACAGATGGAATTCACTAATAAAATAATAAACCGAATAAAATGACTGAAAAGGAGACATCATGGGGTTTACTCTATGTGAGTGGATATGGTTTCATGCCTTGTCATGAGCCACATAATCTCATCTCCTGTGCTACTTTTAGAACATGACCACAATGTGGGAAAGTGCTTGCTGCTTTGAGAAATGGCCAAAGGAAGTGGTCCAAGCCTATGCTTGGAGATGGACAATGGCAATGAAAGGAATCAGTGGACACAGAGTGTACGGTGTCCAGTCATACAGAATCTTACTAATGGGACAGAACGTTATGCTTTAGAGATTTATGAAGGTACATTGAGAATGGTCCACAAGATTTCAGAGCATCATTAAAAACCTACTTGTTCCTGACCTGTAGCTCAAGGACCTGAGCAAAGTTAAAACATATATTTTCACTGCCCAGGGGATGACTGATTTGAGCTTAGGCCTAACATTAATTCTCCTCCAGTATTTATCCTGCTCTTCCATATTCTCTACCCCAGCTTTGCGGCACCTGATGTTTAGTAAGGGGTACACCCTGAGTGTGGGACCACTGGCTCCTCTTCCCCTGAAACAGTTTGCAGCTGGCCACACGTTCCAAATGAGCAGAATAGCTTCCACTCACAATGAATTAGAAGCAAGGCAGACAGCAGAAAGCACAGAGGTCTAATGAAAAAGTGTGTAGAAGAGAATACTGTTTTAAACAGCAAAGGCTTTCACTTACTCCGACTCCCCCCTGTTCTGGTAATGTTCAAATAAGAAATGAGAGCCTTAAGTCAGTATGCAGACTCAGTTATGAGTATGAACTTGGTTTTTTTTAATGGTTTCAGTTGGTTAGCATTCTGAAAGTTGATTATCTTTCACTCCATCCGTATTTCACACCCAACTCATTTTAAGATCATGTCAAACATGCTTCCTATTTGTAGTAGACACTCAACAAGTAAGACTTGGCGGGGGGGGGGGGAGTTTATTTAGAAAAGTTCCATGGACATAATCTGCATTTTCCTTTTTTCCATATGAACTCAATGAGATACCTTTCTTTTTTATATAATCCCTAAATCCATTAGACCTTGCATGTCAGTTACATTAAATAGCTTTAAAATACAACTTCCTTTCAAATGTGCTTATGTAATTAGTTTAGGAATAGACTTATAAAGAATCAAGGAGAGGAGATCGGTTCTTAAACAGAGTGGTTTGCATCCTACATGGCCTTGAGTATTTTCAAATCCCCTCCCACTGAGAACATCCTCATGTTAATGATATAAAATAGATGATGAACAGATGTGAATAGAAAATTAGAGTCAATGTCCAAATTTCAATTTAAAACTGAAACACAAATCTCGATTATTTTTTTAAATACCCGTACATTGTACAGAAAGAATTTTTGTTCTAAAATGAATAAAGGACCAGATTAGAAGGAACATAGGCATTAAAATGAAATGCAATATAGGACCTTGAAGTATAACCCCAAACTATTAGGGCCATCAATGAGGAAATTGGAACCAACCTAAGAACACAGGCACAGGGATTACATAGGCTCTCAGAAATAGGGAAGGACACAAACACAGAGGATACTCAAATAGACAAGTGGGATATACTGAAGATAAAACACCTGTGCACAAAGAAAGAATTCACCAAGAGAGTAATAAGAGAGCAGACAGACTCGGAAAACATCTTTAGCCATGGCAAATCAGATAAAGGCCATATTACTAAAATCTACAACACCCTGATAGCTTCCAAAAAGAGCAAAACTAACTGCCCACTGAGGAGGTGGGCAAGGGAGTTAAACAGAAGTTTCACAGAGGCAGAAATCAGAGTAGCCAATAAATATATGAGAAAATGTTCCTGATCATTAGTCATAAGAGAAATGCAAATCAAAACAACAATGAGATACCACCTAACACCCTCAGGTTTAGCCTAATTCAAAAAATCAGAAAGTAACAAAAACTGGAGAGGCTGTGGGGAGATAGGGTCGCTTATACACTGCTGGTGGACCTGCAGGTATGTACAGCCACTATGAAGATCAATGTGAAGATATCTAAAACAGTTGGAAATTGAGTTACCATACGACCCAGCAATTCCCCTGCTGAGACCCCAGAAGAGACCAGCAACAATCCACGACCAGAGATCTGTGCCCAAGTGTTCATCACAGCACAGTTCACGATTGCAAGGAGTTGGAAACAGTCCATATTCCCATCAACCGATGAATGGATTAAAAAGCTGTGGTACTTACATACAATGGAGTACTATGCATCACTGAAAAGCAGTGATGAACACATGAAGTACGTCACCACATGAGAAGAACGGGAGAAAATTATGCTAAGTGAAGTTAGCTAAGCGCCAAAGGACATGTGCAATATGAATCCGCTGAGGTAAGCATAATGATAATTTTAAAATTGGAAAAGGGCATCGGGAAAAAGCTACTATATAGAGAAAATCCTGGGAATAGGCCCAGGTAATATGGCAGGGGCCAGATCAAATCTAGGGCTACAGATGGTAGCCAACTAGGGGGGAGTGGTGAGGGGTGGCAGATGGCGATGCGTAGAAAGGGAAGAGGGCACTAAACCATCAAAGGGGAGCATATTGTTTATATCTCCACAGGGAAAGAGGGACCAGGCTTAAATCCAGAGACCCAGGATGTGAATGCAGCACGACAGCATGGAGTGGATAATCAGTGGAGGGACCTGGGAACACAACCCCAATCCCAACAATAGGGGCAGCCACCTCTCCACCAGACGAGTTTGCCTTGGAGGTCAGCACTAAAACTGAAGCTTGGAGAGTGAGATATGCCTGACCAGAGCACATGAGAACAAATGAAAGCAGAGGAAGAGAGAATGACGTGCATCATGGCCCACCAAATCTTCAGAATGATATTCCCACTCAGAACAGCTAATGCACAAAGAGGACTATATGGTTAGCCCCAATATGAAATATGGCTACCCTCACTGACCCAAGGCCTATCGGGGCCAATATGAAGAACGACAGGTTATAACCTGTCGGATACAACCACACCAATGCAAAGCACTAAGAGTGTGCAACAGAGCCTGGAGTTCCAGATGGAGTACCAAGGATATACTTTGGGGCCAGGGTATAGCACCCCTTCCAACTCATCCAGGGGTCACTCCGGGAGGTCAATTACAGACCTGGAAATTTATACAGGTTTTTATATTGCTATTACTTTTATTATACTTCTACATACATGTATAGCACATTAAGGAGTTTTCTTGATGTTGTTATCATTGCTTTATTTGCTTCAGTTGCTTCATTTTAGGAGGGTTTTTTGTACAAATTGTTACCTGTGCAAGTCTGTCTAGACAAGATAGGCTGGACAAAGAGTCTGGAGGTGAAAAAGAGAGGACTGATGGTTCCAGCGTAGGGGATATGGAAGAGGGGGAAGAGGGGGAAAGGTGGTGATGTTGACCAGCCCAGGAAAAAGGGGAATAACAATTGATACAAAATCAGTGACAAGGTGGGTGAAAGAAGGCCGTTAGGGATTGATTAAGACTAATGTAACAGAGAGAAAATATTGAAACCCAAATGGAGACTGAGCATGATAGTGGGACAAGAGGGAAGCAAATGGAAATAGAGGAAGGAACTGGGGGATAATGGACATTTATAGAGGTTCAAATACAGGTATGAACATAGGGGCATATATTTATATGTGATGATGGGAAAATAGATTAACGTGCACACTTATAGGGTGAGTAGTAGGATAGCAGATGGGCATTGGACCTCCACTCAAGTACTTCCTCCATGCAAGAATACTCTGTTCTATTAAATTGGCATTCCAAGATGCTTACCTTTCCGACGCAATCACTGAAGACAAATGAGTGCATAAGCAAAGGTAGTGAAGAAAGCTGATGGTGCCCGGCTATCAAAAGATGTAGCATCTGGGATCTTGAAGACTTGAAAGTAAACAAGCAGCCATCGAGCTCAGAAGCAACAAAGCTCACACAGAAGAAGCACACCAGCCTGTGTGATCATGAGGTGGTGAAGGGATCCAGTATCAGGCATCAAAGAGCTAAAATTATATTATAATTAATGAGGGGTAATACAGATTGGTAATACAGCCCATCAATAGGTGAGGTGACATCCTCATGCTGAAGGGTTATAAGGAGGAGATGAGCCAGTTAAGATACAGGGTAGGAGCAATGAAATATGCAACCTTCCTCTAGTTCCCAAATGCTGCCTCCCACCCACTATCATGACCCCAATTCTACCACATAAATCCAGCTAGACCAGGAGATGTACAGTGAAGTTGGAAACATGGGAAATTTAGGATGGATGATCCATCAAGACTAGTAATAGGAGTGGTAATACCAGGAGGGATGGAGGAATAGAAAGGGAGAACCAACTTCAGGGATCTACATGTAGCCTCCTCTCTGGGACACGGACAACAGGGAAGTGAGTGTTGGGACACATTGGACAGTGTACAGTATGAAAATAATAACAATTTGTAAATTACTAAGGGTTCAAGGGGAAAGGGGGGAGGAAGGGAAATATAGGGAGCTGATACTGGGGACCTGGAGGGAGGGAGGATGGTTTGAGAGTGATGATAACAATAAGTGTGCAAATGTGGCCTGCATACATTGATGTTTGTATGGATTGTGATGAGAGCTGTATGAGGCCCCAATAAAATGATTCATTTAAAAAAATGAAATGCAATAAAGAGCATGATTTCTAAAATGCTGCAGCACATAGCATGGATTTTTTTTAATCTACAGAAATTAAGATCAACTAATATATTTCGAAGTAATTAGTGAAGCATAGAAAGCCTGAGAAGCACCACCATGCTGATTGGCTCCAAGAGAAATGGAAAAAATAGGGGTGAGGGAGGAAAACTTCAGCTACTTTCTTTTTTTGTGTGTGTATTCTACATTCTTTCTTCTTTTCACTGCCTTGTGTATGTCTGATGACCTCTTAACTATCCTCCTAACGAAAGGTCAGTCAACTATGTCCACAGTCCAAATCTTGCTTGCTGGTTCTTTTTCTAAATGAAGTTTTCGTTGAAACATCACCATGCCCAGGGAGAATTTTATACTGTTGCAGTGGAGAGAAGAAACTACGGCCTAAAGCCTGCAAAACCTACAACATCTACTGTCTGGCCCTTTGCAAAGGAGCCCTGGTAGCACCATGGTTAAAGTGCACAGCTGCTGCTTCTTGGGAAAAAGAGACAGTTTCTACAGGAGTGTTTACCCCTGGGACTTCTTTGAGATGGTTCTACTCTGTTCAATAGTGTCATGCTGAGTCGGCAGAGACTATAGGGTACTGGATTTAGTTTCTCAGTTGCCTCATTGCAAAAGAAATTTAGCCAACACTGCTCTAAAACACAACACAAATGTCCTCAAATCAATTACAAACATTCTCTCCATATTATCCTATTTCCCACAATTTCTCATCCACTGAATGTGACATATACTATCACAACATCACCATGGTTCATTTTAAATTTTAAGGAAAGAGCTGTGTGCAACTTGTCCCTAGATGGTGAGTACCTCAAAGAGGCGAGAGCTGAGAGCTTTATAGTGTCTTCTGGCTCACTACCCGTTATGGGTCAGATGCCCAATGAATGCCTGCAACTCTCATAACCTTTTCCTTAAGGGGGAAAGCTCTATTAGCTTCCATATCAAAAGACAAGTGTTATTATAGTCTATAAGACTTTCTTGGGCTCTTGAATTAATAAAGGACACAGTGGGCTGAGCCCCAGTACCATAGTGGTTGAGTGCGGGACTGGGGCCCACAGGCTTGGTGGTTCAAATCCTGCACTAGCTCCCACAACCACCAGAGGGCAGTGATGCCCCCCCAAAACGTAAATAAAGTACCTGGCATCCATTGCAGATATTCTTTGTGGGTCAAACTAGTTGTCTTAATCTGGGTCCCAGAAACAGACTCAGAGAAGGACTTTGTGTCAAGGATGTTTATGTGAAGTGTTTTCAACAACACCACCGGCAATGGGTAACAGGCCCAGGATTGGACAGAGGTAGAAGATAAGCTGCAATAGAATCGCCATAGAGGTCTGTGTCAGTGCCACCTGGCATCCTACTTATGGGATGACCTTTAGCTTTGTCCAGAATTGAGGGAAAGAGATGAGCTTTTGCACCTTTCTTGTACATGGGTATCTTGGTCAGGGAAGGGGAGTGGTGTGGCGAAGCAGTTCCCTGGTGCTTTGTGGAGAACAGTCTAGAGAGAGCCCACCTGGGAAGCCTCAGCAGCCAATAGCCCGGCCAATGAGAGTTCTGGCTCTAAAGCAAGAGCTGAGCGGTGCCCTCCAGGCACCGCCATAGCAGCCAAGATCATGGAGCTCAGATACGCCCTCAGAAGCTCAAACCACAGCGTGTCTGGGAATAACATACAAACCTGAGATCTTAATATTTGCCAAGGCATTGGCAGGGTCCAAGCTTGTGTAATCAAGTCTCTAGCCTCTGAGGCTGTCAATCTGTCACAATCTGTCACTTAAGTCACTTAAACTAAAATTACTACAGACAGGGGAAATTGCCCTCCCATTGAACTATGGGAAATGACAATTGGCAACAGTCTTTTAAGCCAAATTATGAGTTTTCTTGTAACTTGCACAGGCTAAAGCAGATTGGTCCACTTAGAATTAGGCAACCTAGCAGGAATGATTAAAAGCATCCATTCAGAAAGCCTTGCCAGCTTCATCACCATCTGCTCAGATCTGATTATGATACCGTCAAAGAAAGTCCTGCTGGAGACACCACAGGGAGAATTCTTCTGAGGATGCCATTTACCATTTGTAACGGTGGCAGGGAAGAAGTGTGATGTATGACCGGCGTTGTGTGCCAGGGACCCTTGCAGAAGACCCATGTAGGTGCTCTTCTTTATCAGGTCCAGAGAGGTCAAAAGTGATAGTTAAAAGCCCCTCTAAGATAAAAGGAGAAGACACATACCATTTAAAAAGGCAGAAAAGGGGAAAAAAATAACAATGCTCAAATGCCTACCCCCTATCACACCGGTCACTAGCTTCCTCGATCAGCTAGGAAAAGCAGTGCCATTTTTCAAACATCCCAGGTGTCTCCTAGCATGCATGATTTTCGAATCAATCTTTCAAATTAAGCATAACCCTGAAATGTGGCTGCTCTGTCAATCTGCTTTGAAATAGTGTCAGTCGTTGGAATAGCTGCCATATTTTCCTGGGTGTCATTTCAGCACTCCCCCAGAACAGAGCAACACAGAAAAGTAAAGCCTGCTTTGCCAGGTGCTCACTATGCTGAGCTCCCCAGGCAGATTGGAGACCCGCGGCGACGAGATTCTCAGTTAGAAGAAAGAAATCCAGAGAAGGTTTTCCACAAAATCCCAACAGCCACTCCTCAAAGATTTCAGGACCCAGCAGTCTCTACTGTGAGCTAGCAGCAGCTTCGATTACATTTCTGTAAAGGAAACTGATGTAAACAGAGCAGAGTGTCTGGAGAGGTCTTCTTGGAGTCTTCCAACCTTCCGAGATTTAAGCCAAAATATTTAGCAAAACTCCAAGCATTGTGATATGTGAAAGAGGAGAAATTTACCATTCCTAGGCATTACTTTGTTCTATATACAGCACTAACAAAACCTCCCTGTTGAAAATTTTTAATGAAATATTATGCAATAAGAAAAAAATTGGCCATTTGCTGCAGCAACTTTCTCTCAAGATGTGGCTGGCAATTGGAAGACTTCTCTGGTGTAATTCTGGTAGCCCAACTACTCTTTAATTGTCACTAATAAAGCTAGCTACGTTCAGAGTGTCTACATCAAATCCCCAAAGTGTAGTTTGTTTAATACCTTCTCTTCCTAGAAGAGCCAGGAGTGCAGTATCTCCTCTGGACCCTAGAACCTGCTAAATAAGCCACTTCTCAGAAAGTAGCTATAACATCATTAGAGTAACAGCAGACCCAGGAACCAGAGTGTGGAGCAATGATTGGTGCATGTCCCAACTGACGCAACAACTAAAGCAGAAGGTGTTTGTGCAGGAGGCTGGCTTGCAGAGCAGGGTGCCTCTGGACACTGGATTGGGGGGGTTGGGTTTGTTGACCCGCAGAGCTTGAGTGGATTGCCTTCGTGTTGAGGCTTAACAAGGAGTGGCCAGTCTATTTGCAGGCCTGAAAGAACTATGTGACATTTCCTAATAAACCATTCAACCCTGGTTACCTTCCTTGATAAACCCTTTAATCATGAAAAAATATTATCATGTTAAAAGCTCTTCCTTCTAAAACCTAACTTTGCCTTGCAAATGCTAGCCATTATTTAAGTGAGTAGTTCTGAACCAGGGACAAATTTCTTCTCACGGGACATTTGACAAAGGGTCTAGATACTGTTGGCTGTAACAACTGTGGGTGTCACTGGCATCGAGTGGGAACAGGCCATGGATGCCACTGACCACCCCGCAATTCATGTGATAGCATGCATCAATAAACTGCTTCAGCAAAATGATGCAGGTGTAGGAAAGTTTTAAATTCCACTCTAGGTATGAATATAATGGAAGTTATGCAATATGGTTTAGCTTTGTATGATGCAGACAAGTTATTAATTACAGTGTCTTCACCCAAATATGTGTTGGAATCCTAAGTCCTGTCCTCTGGCAGATAACTCTGTGGAAACAGGGTTTTCTTTGTTCTATTAATGTAGCCAGATCTGATGTATCTTAACCTAGTCACTTTTGCGATATTAAAAAAACCAAAAAGGTTAAACACAAGGACAAAGAAACAAAAACAGAACGATGGGCTCCACTTGCATATCATCCAAGAACTGAGGAGCACAAGCTGAAAGAGACAAAGATCTTCATCAAGTTGACAGAGAAGTGGAATATTAGCCTCTTACACTGAGTGAAAACATACTTCTCTTCTCAAGCATCATTCAGTTGTACTCAAACTGTCACAGCAACATTACCAAACTAATGTAGAATTTGGAACCCAGGAGGAGAGACCTGATCTAACATTTACTTATAATTTGGAAGTGGTATGGCAGTTGGGTTTAAAAATTAGATTGTAAACTTTGTAAACAACAATCTAAGTGCATTTTTTTAATATTTCCGGAAGGAAGTTGGATGAGAGATTTGAAGAAGCAGCCAAAGTCTTACATGATGAGATGAAGAGAAGAGCAACTGAAAGAAAATCTAAGAAGCATGAACAAGTATGAGAAGACCCAACACAAGCAAAGATTCAAACAGTTCTACCCACTTCCAGCCATACCCCAGATATCCTTTATCAGAATCTACATTTTAACAAGATACCAATGTGACTTCAAGTACTAAGTACTCTTCAGTGCCAAATACCCAACACCATCATATGTAAGTACCATGAAGAGGGTTAAAAATAATTAATGATTGACACATAGTCATTTATGGTTGTGTGAAGAACTGTAGAAAGTTTAGGAATATTCGTTTAGAAGTAAAGTTGTAAAACATGATCTTAGAATAAGTATCTCTCTTTTTTTTGCTAATAATGCAAGTACTCTTTACAGCTATCCTGATATTATGCAATGTTTCAGTGCTATTTATTTTACTTATTTAATGTTTAGAGATGCCCCAGGCTATTGTGAAGGTCTGAAGCCCAGAACGTGGGTTACCTGAGCTCTGGGCGATGAGGAGAGAGAAGGGAGAATGGCTAAGGATTGTGCTCCACTGATGAACACCTTGGCTCTGTCTGCAGCCCCTAGCGGCACAAGTGTGAGGAACAAGGCATGACAACTAGCTGGAGATGCGCATTCCCACCCCTCCATGATTTCTTCCAAGCAACAAAATGCATGAGTCAACTGTCACTTATTTCTCTTCACAGAAACCAGTTATTCTCTTCATCCGCATCCAGTGGTGCCAACTGTTGCATTCTGGGGAACAGGTAATCCCTTCATCCCTCTTCAGTGTTTCCCACAGTGAGTAATACCACCCTTTGGTGGGGCTGAGGGTCCTGGGACAATCTAGGAATGCTAGACAAGCAAATCTCTACACTTGATCCTGGATTATGAGCCATAGTACACGTTTTTAATTGCCAGGGGTGGCTCAGTATTTTTTATTCTTTCTGAAAAGTGTGCTTTAGGCCAAATAAATTTGGGGTCCTATGTTCCAGGTAAAGACCAAGCCTTAGAACTGGTTCATTTTGGTTTAACTCGTTATCGGGAATTTTCATTCCCATCCCAGATATACCAAATGAGAATCTCCATGAAATGTAATTAGAGTATGGGTAAAGGAGTCTATACTTTCAAATCATCTGAATTTGATTTCTTTTGTTGATCTCTTTTCTCCCTGCCAAGAAGATCTGAAAGCATTATTTCTCATTTGAATAAGGATGCTTTGGGCTATCCTGTTAGTAACAGTTCCTAATCTGATGGATTTGTGTAGTACCAAAAAAATTAAACAAAGTTTAATAAAGCCTAGAATTGTCTTATCCAAAAATGTGTATTAAAGGAACATGCAGGATCGTGTGCATAAGCCAATACAGCATAGCATGCCCTTTAAACTAATTTAACAAATATTAAAAATATTTTAAAGAAAATAAATAAATACGTAAAATAAATAGCACTGAAACATTGCATAATATCAGGATAGCTGTAAAGAGTACTTGCATTATTAGCAAAAAAAAGAGAGATACTTATTCTAAGATCGTGTTTTACAACTTTACTTCTAAACGAATATTCCTAAACTTTCTACAGTTCTTCACACAACCATAAATGACTATGTGTCAACCATTAATTATTGTTAACCCTCTTCATGGTACTTACATATGATGGTGTTGGGTATTTGGCACTGAAGAGTACTTAGTACTTGAAGTCAGAATGGCTGTTGTGTTGGCTCAGTAGTCACTGGAGTCTACTCCATCTACTTCTGCCACCTAGGCACCCTTCTGCACTATTTAGCAAGAAGTTTCTATTCAAAGTCTCCTAATACCATATTGTTTTAAGTACTGAGCTATATAGTAAAATTAAATATACAATTCTTATAATATTAGCATCCTATTGCTCTCTGAACTTCTCATTTCACTATGTTCTTTAACCCTTCCAGTAGAATCCATCTCCCCATGCTCTTTCTCATCCCAATCTTCCACAAACACTCTGGTTCCCTGGAGAAGACGTTTTCTACCACGCTTGAATTTCGGGGGATTCTTGTCCATAATAGACGGTGCTGTGGAGTGAAAGTGGGGCTGCTGACCACAAGGTGGACGGTTTGGGACACGGCCATTTATGCTGACACCTAATGGCCCCGATTACAAAGACAAGAGAGCGCTGGATTTCCTTTAACAACAGAAACAGTGACTGCCCCTTGATATTAGCTTCAAGAAGTATTATCAAGGGAAAAGTCGATGAGAGCATTAAAAGACTAATAAGATCTTCAAATTTTGAGTACTCAATATAACAGTTACTTACTCTTTACAGATAAGAGAATAAAACTAAAAATGGAATAAAACTAAAATGGAATATAAAGTTTATCTCAAACATAAAATGTATCATGGCATTTATTACTGAATTAAAATCTGTAAGAAATTCACAACCATCTGCCTCCAAGCCAAACCTAATAAAGTCCAGGTGGTCAGATATGAGAAAGCAAGTTTAGGGTTAAGTAATCCTGGGGTTGCCCTCCTTAACTGAAGCCAGACAGAAATACCCCAAAGCAATATCTCTGTGAGCAATCCTGCAATGTGACAGTATATCAGCCACCATTCCTGGAAGACTCAGGACACATGTCAAGACATGGGTCACCCCGATCCACAAAAAAAAGCACAAAATGTCTTTTGTTTGCAGCAATGAAGTGTTTGTGGGAAAACTACACATTTCAGGACTTTCCACCACCAGAAGAAAGGGTATACCGAACAAGAAGGAAAAAAGTAGAACAACACACATTTTTTATATAAATAGCTCAGTCTTAAGAGCAATGCCCACATCCCATAGCTTTCCAGTCAGAATTTAAGATATCGGTGGGGACCATCTGTAACTGGAAAAGAAATAAATCTTTAAAATATTCAAAATGTCCATGTCTGTTGTAAGTATCCTTAAGGAGAAGGCTTTTTTCCTAGACCTCTAGATGCAGTTGGGCTGCCAACAAGTCAGAGAAACACGTGACCCAACCTCACATGCTGTTTCCCTCCACGCACCAGGCAGGCATTTGTCAGGGTGTAAATTATTTACAACAGTCTATCAAAGGTTCTGGAAATCTGGAGAAAGTCAAGAACAAATATTACATGAAATAAAGGCCAAAGAAGGGTATATTCTGAATATTAAAGGTTGTCCTGATTCAAACACACACACATACACACACAAATTTATTCTAGCCAAGTCCACGGCAAACATCAGATTCTGATTATTTGGTTCTCTGTTCCTTTCTTGTTACTTTAGACTCTAAGGACGGAATAGCAATGTTTAAATGTAAACAAAGAAAGAAGACAATGGCTTAAGGACTCATCATTTTAATATATCTTTGAGTGATAACAGACACTCAAGAAATGCATAATCAGACCATTACTTTGCATTGCCTTTATCTTATTAGAACATCCAAGAATATTAAAATCTTTAAAAGAATAAAAGATGCAGCAACCTTAACTTATCATTGAAACTCAATTGTAAGATCATTATTCTAGTGATGCTGACATCTGGGTTGACAGGAGAAGGGACAGGAAAGAAGGACGTCACTCACTTGTATTTACCAATGAGTCAATTTCAGAGTGATTCCTATTGCAAGGACCAAAATAACTGATCGTTGAAGCTTATGTGATAAAGGTGTTCCATTTCCTCACATGACAAGACGTTCAAAATAGGATTCTAGGATTGGTGTAATAGCACAATTTGATGAGGTCACAGGACACTAAATTGATTTAGTTAGTCTTTTCTTTATAACCTTTAGGTGGTTTATGGGAATCCGTGCAGTATGGCCTATTGAAACTTGAGGTGGGAAAAGATAAGGTTCCTGAGATGATAAAGGAAGACTACTCTCGTGATATTGTGATATTGAGACTGAAAAAAATACCCTCCAGAGATATATTCATTTCTTAATGCTGGAAATCTGTGTATACTTTCTTATCTGGTAAAAGAGTAAATTTTACTTTATTTGGGGAAAATACTAGTAAATTAAAGGTATTGAAAGGAGAAGCTTATCCTGGATTATCCAGATGAGTCCCAAATACCATCACACCATCCAGGTCAGGGAGGATTATTGAGTCTCATGGTAGGACAAGGCAGGCGATGATAGAAGAGATTAGAGTTTCATCAAAATCCAAGCTCCCTGACATCAAGTCAGTACTGACGCACAGTGACACTGTAAGGCAGGGTAGCTCTGCCCTTGAGAGTCTCTGCCACCAGGGCTGCTTATGGGAGGAGAAAGTCCTTCTTTCTTCTGAGGAACTGGTGGTGGTGGTTTCGAATTTCCAGACTTGTAGATCACAGCCCAACATGAAACCACCATGCCAACTGGGCTCCTTATACTTCACTTAGGGGGTTACAAACCAAGGACCCCCTGTAACCACCAGAAATGGAAAGAAAAGAGAAAAAAAGGAAAGAACACTCCCTAGCACCCCAACAGGGAGTGTACCCCTGTCGACGCCTGATTGCAGCATCCTGGCTCCAAAACTAAAAGTGCACCCATTTACATTTCTGGTGTTTCAAGGAACCAGCAAATGTGCCTTGTTCCAATAGCTACTTGTTACAACAGTTTCTGGAACATGGATGTGTCATCCAAGATAGGCAAAAAGATCAGAGCAGAAAAGTCTCTTACACAGCACTTGGGTTTGCTTCAAACTTTTCATTGTGATTTGAGTGATAGTTTACAGACGTTTTCCATTGCACTGCTGATAAGCTTTTTATTTGAGACCATGACACCGATTGTAATCCCCACAATGAACTTCTTCCCTGTGTTTTGTCTCTTTTCATCCCCTCTTTCTGCTTCTTCGTTCAGCTCTTGATGTCCTCATTGCCATTGCTTTTATCTGCCATCAAACTGACTCCAACCCAAGGCCCCTGATGTACAACTGACCCCAAATTGCCAATCGTGCCACACCCTCACACACCCCAGCTTAAACAAGTCCACTGGTGTGGCTATCATGCCACTCTATCTCATTATAGCTTTCCAGGCCCTTTCTGGTCTTCTGTCACCAAATGGCGTCCTCCTGTGATGATGGATCTCTCCTGGTAGTGCCAAAGCAATTAAGAGGGATGATGTTCTGTTGCAACCCATAAGGTTATAGCTGTATCCATCTATATGTATATATTTAATGTCTACATACTCATAATGACATATATATATATATATGTGTGTGTTGCTGTTGTTAGATGGTATCAAGTGAGTTCTGACTCCCAGCTACTCCATCTACAAACACTGCCCAGTTCTGTGCAACACGCACAATTGTAGTTATATTTCAGGCACTGTGCCGGTCCATCTTGTTGTGGGTTTTACTCTTGTTCCCAGATCCTTCACTTTGCCCCTCATGATGCCCCTCTCCTCACTGTTCTTCCTGACAACAGGTCTACAGTATGTGAGATAGCAAGCCCACAGTAAGTTTTGCCATACTAAGCAGCATTCTGACTGCACTTTTCCCAAAACAAACCTCAAAGTACTTTCGGTAGTCCATGACATTTTCACTGTTCTTTGCGGCACCATAATCCAAAGGTGCAGATTCTTCTCCGGTCTGCTTAATTCTGTGCCCAAATCTCATATGCAGCCCAGGCATTTGGAAGTATCAAGGCTCAGGTTAGGGACACCTGAGTCCTCAAGATAACCGTGCTTTTCAACAACCTAAAGAGGTCCTACAGAGGCGATTTACCCAATGCGACACATTTGTTTGATCTCCTACTGCTGGTTCCATGAGCACCGATTGTGGGTGCAAGCCAGGCCAGATCCTTGAGAACCTCAGTCTTCTCTCCATTTATGAGAATGTGACCTATTGGTCTGCTTATGAGGCTTTGGGTTTTCTTTTCATAGAGTTATCATGCACACTGAAGGCCGAAATCCTTGATCTTCATTGGTATTTTAAGTCCTTCTAACTCAGCCTAGATACATAAATATAAATGCATCATATACACAAATTTGGACACACATATATCTATGCTAATTTTCAGTTAAAGATCAAAAAGCCTTCATTCCTAGTCTGTCCTAGTCAGGAAGTTCCACTGAAACCTGTCCACCATTTATCATGATGGCTGCCAGCATTTGAAACCCCGGGGACACGTCAGACTCCAAATATCACACAAGTCACCACAGCACACCAGGCTGACAGACAGGTGCTATTTATGCAAAAGATCAAGACAGTCAATTAGCTCTGTTGGGCATTTTGAGAAAAGCAATTTAAATTTCTCTCCAGAGTAATAGGGTTTCCACTTTACAACCCTCTAGATGATCTCCACTGCTAGCCTGAAAAACCACGGGCAGATAGGTGCTTGTATGCTTTCCAAGGTGTTTAGTTCTCCAGTCATAGGAGACCCCACTGAGGAAAGTCAAAACTGGGCACTTCCCCAGAAACACAGGCAATGCCTGCAGCCTGGAGACTATAGAGTGGCAGTCTATACTCTAGAATATAGGAAAGGACAGTCAAGGAGAGCAAATATATATGACTAGCCTCTGCCTCTGAACAGTTTTCCAGTCCTACGTGCAATCCCTGGCTTAACCTGATTTAAAAAAGTATCAAAGATGAAAGTAACTGCACAAAGAACTTTGGTGCTGGCAAACTAAACACGGATTGTCCCCCATATTGGAGTGGCCACTTTAGATTACATCAAAGAACTAATAGACATCAACTAGAACTTGCAACTGAACCCAAAATAACTCAGTTTGAGATTTAAAACATTTCTCTCCCCCCCCCCCTTTGTTACCTTGATTCTCCCTTGAGACTTCCAACTGACTTGGACTTTCTACTAGACATAAGCATTATGAGAATTCAGGGATGCTTTTTACAGCAAGCCCTACAGTTATAAATTTGAAATTGTCAGCAGGGCTGATCTCTGTGTATTGTGAGCTAATTCATTCACAGACGCTGACTAGGGGTCAACCATCTTAGGTGTTGAGATGAGAGGAATGAGAGTCCCTTGTAGGCTCCCAGGGACATGGAGACATAAACAACTGCAAGGTGAGGTGAAAGAAGAAAGATCTCTGGAAAAAAGGAGCATCACGCACAGTAACAAGGTGCATGGCAATACCTCTGAGAGGGGACCAGAGGTCCACGGGAGATGGTTCAGATCCAGGGTGGCTACTTGGTACCTGCAAAACACCACACATTGGCTTTCTTTCCCTGAGACTCTGGAAAATGGGACACTATCCACTAACTAAAGAAGTCTTTTTTTTTGGGGGGGGGGAGGGCGCACGGGAGGGGGCATCACTGCCCTCTGGTGGGAGTGGGAGACCCAGTCTTGCTCCTGAAGACCTGCTGCTGGATTTGAACTACCAAGTCAGTGGGCCACAATCCCTCACTCAACCACTATGCCACCAGAGCTCAGCCCTAGAGAAGTCTTAAGAATTAAATATGTCTTTTAAGATGACAACTGTAAAGGGCCTGCCACCATGTGGGAGACAGAAAATAGCTAGACATATGTTCTTCATTTTACTCTTCCTGCCACCCTGCTGCCCAAGCTGAGGCCAGGTCTGATTATTCTGGAGATCAGACGCATTCGGCTACATTGATCTCAACTACCCACGATCAGTGGAAAGCATTCAAGCCTTTGTTCCTTCCAAGTAAATCAAACTGAAAGCAGAAGACAGAGTTGGGAGATACATTCTGATTATCAGTGTCTTTTCTGCCATGGCCAATTTCACACATACATGTCCAAAATGGGCTCTTCCTTACCTCCTGCCAGACTTCTCAAACAAGGAATTTCAAATGTCTCTGTCATCACTTTCTTAACCCTTTGTGACTTCTAGGACTTATAAGTCTAACAAAAATGAAACCTATTGCCATTGAGTGAACACAGACTCACAGCAAAACTATGTAGAGTTTCTGCAGCTTTATGCATCTGTATGAGAGAAGATAGCCTCCTCTTTTTCTCCAGAGTGGCTGATGGGTTTGAACCACCAACCTTTGGATAGAGAGTGCCCACCTCTGTGTCCTTCTCTGAAGTTTATTTCTTCCATTTACTTCAGCAACTTTACCTTCAGAAACAATTTCCAGGGTCTCTTCTGACATGCAGTGTTAGGCTTTTATTTCTTCCTGTCATTTCAATGGCCTTGTCCTACTGGGCAGGTCTGTTCCTACTGGAAATTCGTGTATCTTTCAGATGAGGACCTGCATAACTATTTGAAATGAAGAAAACAGATAAGTGTCCTACCAACTTGTAACAGAGTTCACAGAGAAATATGTGTCACACATAGAAGTGGGATATATACATCCCTCCAAATTTACCCTCATGGTCCAGGAGTCTAGATAGATGCACAATGTGTCCCATGACTCCTATCACATGAAAAACAATTTGATCATTAATTCCCATTCTCTTGTGAAAAAGTATGTCACAGATACCCACTCTCAAGTATGAACCTATTGTCAAGTAGTCTTTATTTAAATCAACTATTCCAAGCTCATATATGTTACAAAAAGTTAAATGCACTCATTGCAATGTACAGATGGATGGTATCTGATCAATAAATCCCTATCCTCTCCAACAAGCCACGAAAAATCATATCATCATCCTGTTCTCCCATAAAACAATTATTCATGAAATTTATAACCCACCTTCCCCCCCCCAACTTCTAATTTCTAATCCTGTATATTGGTTTTATTTCTTATGGAATGTAATATAAATAGAACCATATGGTAGATATTTGTGTGTGTGCCTTGGTTCTTTTTAGTTTACTATGTTTGGAAAATCTTTTGTGTGAACTACTGTCAATAATTCATTTATCTGGTATTGCTGAGTCATTTTCCAATTTATGAACATACCATACTTTTTTATGAACTATCTTATAATGAACATTTGGATTGTTTATAGTATGGGTTTATGAATAAAGATGCTCTGAATATTCTTATATAGAAGTTGTCATATGAGTGTACATCTTAATTTCTCTTTCATATATACCAGAAAGTGGAATTGCTGGGTTATGTGATAGGTAAGATGGACTGCCTTGGGGTAAGTAGATCAATGAGATGAATTGACACAGTGGCTACAGCAACACAGCAAAAACTGTGAGAGTGACAGAGATGGGTTGTGGTTTGCTTTGCTGTACGTGGGACTTGCTATGATTTGGAACGGCCTTGAAGACACTTCACATCTCCAGCTGATGGCACTGCAGGGTAGGTGGTGGACATCTAACAACCAGGCCACAGGAGGAAGTAGAAGCTATCTGCTCTCAAAAAGATACCAGCCCACAAAAGTCTACAGAGGACCGTTATCAGTCAGAACTGTCTTGATGGTAGTGGGTACCTTTAAAACTCACTGCCATTGAATTGATTTTGTAGGGGGCTATCCATTGGACTGCCAGTTGAAAGGTCAGAAGTGTGAAATCATCAGCACCTCGTTGGAAGGAAGAGGAGGCTTTCTCCCCTGTAAAGTCATGCAGACCCACGGGGGAGTTCTCCTTTGCCCTGTAGAATCTCTAAGAGTTAAAACAACATGATAAGGATGCATGTATCTTTTTAAGGAAACATACACATGGCTTTCCAAAGGGGCTTTACCAATATACGTTCATACCAGCAATGTATATGTTTCAGTTGCTTCAAGTTGATATGATTTTTTGTTTACTTGTTTGTTTGTTTTTGGGGGGAGGGTTTTGGGGTTTTTTTGGGGGGGCATCACTGCCCTCAGGTGGTGGGAGTAGGATGTCCAGCCTTTGCTCCATGGAGCTGGAATTGAACCTCCATCCCAGTGGGCCGCAGTCCTGTGCACAACCACTACGCCACCGGGGTTCAGCAATATGATTTTTCAATTGCTATTTTCACCATTCTTTAAACTCATTGCCATCGAGTCAATTGTGACTGATGGTGACCCAACAGCAGAGTAGAGTGGCCCTTTTGGATTTCCAAGACTGTAAATCTTGACATGAGTATAAAGCCATATCTTTCTCCCAAGGGGTCTCCGGAGGTTTAGAACTTCTGACCTTGCAGTTAGCAGCCAGCCACCAGTGTTCCCTTTACCACTCTAGTGTGTGCCCATTGATAGTTCACTGTGCTGTCAATTTGCAATTAAAGACTCATGGTGACCATGTGTAGAATATAACAAAATGCTACCCCATCCTGTGCTGTTTTCATGGTGGTTGTTACATTTGTATCTAGCAGGGTCGTGATCATGTCTGTCTAATATCATGATCGTGTCCGCCTAATTCATTGAGAGTTACCCACCATTTTTCCAACTCTTTACTGAACATGATGTCATTTTCTTATGATTGGTCTTTCGTGATGATGTGACCAAAGTAAATAGGATGAAGACTTGCCATTTTTTAAGGAGCCTTCTGATTAGATTTCTTCTAAGATTGATTTATTTGTTCTTTCAACAGACCACAGTAAACTTAATATTCTTCACCCAAACCATATCAAAGTAAATAATTCTTCTTCTGTTTAATTTTTCATTGTCCAGCATTTGGCACCTGTACATTTGCTTTTTCTTCAGCTGCATTTTAATCTTGCATATGAGTCATTAATGGTCTATTCTATAGTCAGTCCCTGTGGCTTTTCCTTGATGGGTGATACAGTCCTCTATCAAAATGGTGATAGAGTCCTCTATCAAAATGTCAATATAAGAGATAGTTATATCTTCCTGTTAGAAATCCTTTGTCATCAACCTCACCCTTTCTGATAAAATTTAACTGAGAGATTATTTTCTTGCTCTGAGTATTTACCGAGGAATAAGAATACAGTTAGATTTCCCCTACTACAGAACCAACTTATTCAGTACTTTACTTTCAGCTATTACTTCTTCTTTCTTTCAATTTTCCATTTGTTTTACCCAAAATTTCTATCATTAGGACGGGGCATCCATAAGCAACTGAGCCAGGCCAGAGTGCCAGTAGCAAGATCAGTCTCCCGGTGCTTCTCTCACAGTCCGTTATAATGGGATTATACAAATTCAAATGAAAGAAAGAAGAAAGGATGAAGTTGAGACAACTTTAGAAGAACCTGCACACATTAAATGAGAAGTTACAATGGAACTGAAAACTGATACCCAAGTAACCTATCCCTCAAAACCTTTTATCATATTGTATAACTAATTACAAAGGACTGCCTGGGAGGGGGAAGTTAATGCCTCAAATATACTAGAAGAGCCAGAGGGTGACCTATAAAGTGAAATTTCCTAATATGACTCCTATCCCTCTCTCTATGGAGCGTACTAGTGTATTGGTTATGCACTGGGCTGCTAATTACAATGTCAGCAGTTCAAAATCACCAACCTTTACAAGGGAGAAAGATGAGGTTTTCTTCATAGAAGAATTATAATCTCAGAAACACAATGAGTTCTAACCTATCCAAGAGAATCAATTATGGTTGGCTCAACTCAATCTGCAACTCCCAACAAAGGATTGGACAGAGCTGTAGAAAACGAGTGCTTGAAATACCAACAGAAGAATTCATGGACTGAACTCAGACATTAAAACAGACAGGGGTTAGCACAGAAAATGGTGTCTACAGGAGACTCATCTCAAAATTACAGACAAAAATTGGCTAAGAATCAAAGACTGGAGAAAAATATATCAAGCAAAAGATGAGTCAAAAAAAGCAGGAGAGGAGATTGGTCCGTTTGGATTGCCATTTTCTTGGCTAAAAGCAATCATTACCATTGATTTGTACAACTTTTATTGAATCTATCTTGACTTGCTATTATAATGTTTTACTCTTTATATTTCACTTTATCACCCCCATTAGGTAGACATGCAATTGAGATCTCCATATTACTGATCTTGTACCTTATGGCCTTGCTAAATCCACTTATTCAATTTAATAATTTTTATAGATATCTTAATATTTTCTAACATACACCCAGACTATATGTGTCTACAAATAGCTATCTTACTTCTGCTTTTCCAATCTATGTGTCTTTTATTTATTTTCTTACTCAATAGCATAAACCAGAAAAGTTTAGTACAATGATAGAAAGTAGTGCAGAGGAACATCTTTTCTTTTATTGTTCACAAAGAGAAGGCACTTTCTCCCTCACAATTACCTATGACACTAGTTGTAAGATTTTTGTTCATTTTATCATCAAGTTGAGGAAGGTGTCCTCTATTTGTAGATGGCTGAAACTTTTAACATAAATGAACATCTAGTTTGCTAGATGCTTTGTAAGTATTGATTAAGGTGATCACATGGTTTTTCTCTTATTATGATCTACCAACTCAATGAATGATACTGACTTTTAGTGTTATAACAACAATAAATTTCTAAAATAATCCCCCACTTAGTTGTAATACTCTCTTACTTTTTTACATCACTAAGTTTGATTGCTATTCTGATCTCCATTTTCAGATATCTGTTTATGATGATGATTTTTACTGTGTTTGTTTGTCTATTAATTATCTCTATTTGGTTGGGTATTAGAGTAATATTGGCCTAGGGAATGGATTGGGGCATTTACAGCTTCTTCAATTTATGAAAGAGTTTGTATAAGATTTACATGATATCCTTTAAAAATACTTTATAGCATATATCAGCAAAGTCATTAATTAGGTCATTAATTATGTATGAAGACTGTAAAATAAAAATTCAATTTCTCTTATAAATATATCTTTACTCAGATTTTAGTGGCATTGTGTATTATTTTTGGTATACTGTGTTTATAAGGAACTTATGAATTTCATCTTAGGGTCTTAAATATATCAACATGGTTTTTATTACTCATGATTATATCTTTAAAATCTCTTATTAAAAAGTTTTGTGCTTTCACAAGTTTTCTTTTAATATCAATTTTATTATAACTTTTAAAATTATTATTAAATACTTTTATGGGGGGCTCTTACAACTCTTATCACCATCCATACATTCATACAGTGTATCAAGCACATTTGCATAGATGCTGCCATCATCATTTTCAAAACAATCTCTTCCCACTTGAGCCCCTGATATCTGCTCCCCATTTCTTCCCCTTCACAGCCCCTCCACCATGAACCCTTGAAAAGCTAAAGATTAGTATTTTCATATCTTAAACCATTCCCCATTGCTCCTTACCAACTTTCAGTTGTTCCCAGGGAGAGGGTTACAGATTGATCCTTGTTATCAATCCTCCCTTTCTCTCCCCACCCTCCCTAATCCTCCTGGTATCTCTACTCTCATTGTTGGCCCTGAGGGGTTTATCTATCCTGGATTCTCTGTGTTGCAGGCTCTTATCTGTAACAGTGTGTATGTTAGAGTCTGATCTGATTTTTAAGGTAGAATTGAGGTCATGACAGTGGGGGGAAGGAAGCACAAAAGAGATAGAGGAAAATTGTGTGCTTCATTGGTGCTATACTGCACCCTGACTGGCTCATTTCACCCCTGTGATCAACATCTGCAGTCTGAAATCAATCAAACATGCCATTAAGATGCATTGACAATTACTAGTGATTCAAATACAAAAGTTTTCAACAAAAAAGGATCAACAGTTGGACCTTGGTGATAGAAATAACAATAGAGACCGCATAAAAGAACTTTGCAAGACCAATGACTTATTCATTGGAAATATCACTTTTCAAGAACATAAACAGTGACTGTACTTGTAGACCTCACTGTATGTAACACGTAGGAATCACATAAATGATACTTGTGGAGAAAGATAATGAAGAAACAATATCATCAGTCAGAACAAAGCCAGGGGGCAACTGCAGAACAAATACTTACTTGCCTATTTGCAAGTGAAAATTTAAACTGGGAAAAAAGTAAAATGAGTCCACATGAGCCAAAGCACAACCTTGAATAAATCCCACCAGAACTTAGGGGTCATTTCTAGAATAGATTTAGTGTGGAGAACACTTTTGTGAGTAAAATTAGTCAACCACAAAGGATAAATATTGTGCAATGCCACTCCTATAAAAAGTCATGAAAAGGGTCTACTAACAGAAACATTCTTTGAAATTTACCAAGAGTAGTATAGAGAAAAGGGAAGACAAGTCACTAGTCAGAGGTTAGACATTCATTAATATACATGAAGGGAAATCAGCACAGAATGATCAAGGCAAAGAAAGACCCTGAAAAGAGCACAAGAGTTAAAGTTCAATATGATGACATACACAAGCAAGCAAGAACAGTAATAATAATAATCTATGAGTGGATACAAAGATAGACACACAAGTTTATTAGGAGTGGTAAGGCAAATGAGTATATATATATATATATACATATATATACATATATATATTTGACAGAGGATGTTATCACATATGAGAAATACATGTATTCATTTATATGTGCTATTAAAATATCCACAAACATTGTAGAACAAAATTATGAGACACTCAGCCATAAGCAAGCACCTTGATGGAATGACTCACTGGGCCTCAGTATTCATGATTGTAGTCACGGAGGATGTGTACGTTCGTTAGTATAACAGAGTGCACAAAGATGATGCTCTACTAGGGAATAAAGATTTACTGGGAGGAGCTTTCATAGTACACGCTTTCCTCACTGCGTGAGCATCAAACATCCTGCTCTGAGTTAGTGTATCCAGTGGCATCACCTGGGGAGGTTCTCTCTTAGCACACTGAATTCTTTCATAAAAGCAGTGTAGCTCAAACCTTGTTATTTTGTGATGGTCAATTAAGAGACAGGCATAAATGCCACAGAAACTGTTGAGATGTTGAGCACAGCTTAGCAGGACAGCACTGTGAGAAAAAAATCAAGTGAATGAGTGTTTTTCTTATTTCAAAAAAAAAGTGAAATGTCAACTCATAGCAAACTGTGTTCTAGACATCCATCAACTTCGCAAATGAAAAGGCTAAAAATGTGCCATTGAAGAGATGGGGAAGTTATCTGAGCTATCTTGAAACTTGGATCAGAGAATTTTAACAGAAGATCTGGGTATGAAAAGGCTCACTGCAAAATTCATGCCTCAGGGTCTGACTGACCAGGAAAAGAGCATTGAGTGGGAACATCATGATTTGAAAGACCAGCTCCAAAGTGGCCTTGACTTTTTCCCAAGGTCATTACTGGTGATGAGACATGCTATTCTTATGACCCCAATAGGAAAGATCAATCAAGGCAGTGGAAGACGTCATTGTCACCTTGCCCCCACAAAGTTTGTAAAGTAAAATCAACAATCAAGACGATGCTAGTTTTTTGTTGTTGTTTGTTTGTTTATTGGTGTGAGGGAATAGTGAATTTGGAGTTCATTCCACCAAGTCCGACTGTTAATCAAGCTTTCTGTGTAAGAGATTCTGAAAAGATTTTGAAACAGTGTGAGACAAAAAAAAGGCCAGATTTGTGGATGATGGGGGACAGGTTTTGCCACCACAATGAAGCACCTTTTTATTTGGTAAAACAAAGACAAACAAAAATACAGCTCGACCAAAGCAACAGGCATCTTTTACCCCATGCACTTTACTTACCTGATCCCACTCAATGCACCTTCTTATTGTTCCTGCAAGTGAAATATGAAAGGAGAGCAATTTGATGACATAGAAAGGTGAAGAAAAAGACAAGGGAATTCGCGAGTCATCCAAACAAATGAGTTTAAAAAGTGTTTTCAAGAATGGACTGAATCAAAGATTTGACAAACATATTAAGTATAATGAAGAGTGTTCTGATAATAAGGTTGTTTTGAAAAAATGTAAACACATAGCTTGGAAATAAAATCCCAGTTTTTTTGGGGGGTCCCCCCTTATACATTCAGCCTTGATGAGCAAAAACTGGGGTCTCAACACAATGTAAGCAATTATCCAAGGTACAATTTTGCTTCCCATCTGGCACAAAGAAAAGAGAAGAAAATAAAAGGCACATGGAGGCAATTAGCCCAAAAGGTGACTGGACCATGTTAGCAAAAGACAGTTCCCTACTACCACTGTGGATTATGCTGAAAAGGAGATACTGGGTGGAGTGGGAGAAACACATGGAACAAAACTTAAAACCATAAAAAGACAAATCTTGCTGATCAGCTACCTTGAATGACTATGAGTTTTAGTCGTCCTTCCACCAGAGATTGCTCTTGGGGATTACTTCACACACACACACACGCACACACACACACACACACACACACACACACCAGTGCAGATCTGGGAAGTGAACAATAAACCCAGGTAGGTATGCAATCCAATGAACGAGCAACCACATGAGATCAAAAGGACATCATGTGCTGCAGAAGAAAACTCACCAAGCACAAAGGGGTATGAGAGAAAGACACATGAAATCATAACAATGAGGAAGACGTGAGCAGAGTGGTGCTACTTTGTGGGGATTGCTATCAGTCCCTCAGAGAACAAGGAATAAGGAAGACTAGAGGGGAGTGAGTGCATGTGAATGACAGTTTTAGCAAAGAGCATTGAATGTACCATCGACGCCAGGAGAAGAAATAATTTTCTTTGGACCAAGTATAGCTAGAATGTTCTTTAGTATCAAAGATTGAGAGACTTTGTCTCGCTTCCCCTGGACATATTATTAGAAAGGCCCAATCCCTGCAGAGTGACATCAAGCTTGGTAAAGTGGAGGGTCAACGAAAGAGAACCTGAAAGAGATAAACTAACAGAGTGGCCTTGAAATAAACACGGCAATGATTGTGACAACAGTATGAGACCAAGCAGGCAACACTTTATTCTGTTAGTTGTAGGGCCACTGTGAGTTGGGACCAGCTTGTGGCATCTAGAAACAATACAGACCCTCTATGAGTCTGTTCTCATTCTCCGATTCCTTAAAGTGTGGAGCTGATGCCTCATGGCCCCTCAGTCATGTTGTTGGTATAGCTAACAGTATGATCCGAAATCACACTGCTCCTATCTGATTGCCCTAACCCCCTAAGCAAACATGGATACCCCTACCAGGTCTAACATTCCAAATGCCTGGGATTACTTCCTAGAGGCCAAAGGTAAACTCCAGACCTTTTATTGAATAAGGTTAAGTGATTTTCTACACAAGTCACTGGTTGTGGTCTCTAGGTAGGAAAGCAAGTTGATTACAACCTTGGAGAATTTTCTGAAATGATATTACTGTTCTATATTTTAGTTATGGTAATGGTTATATACCTAAATGCCCTAATCAAAATACACAGACTCGCACACTAAGTCAATCTTATTGCATGTAAATTATACCTTAATATAAAATTAAAAATATATGTGTATAACTGTATGATTTTTCCCCATTTAATTTATTATTGCTACATCCATCTCCTGAATGGACCTTAATATACACTAAAAAATCACAATGTACTTTACCAAGAATCTTTTTGGCATATTGAGGAATGTTAAGCTTGTTTGAAGTGTGTGAAAATTAATGTCTATAACACAAGACTTTGTGAGCATTCTCAATGTACAACTGAAGAAAAAAACCCACCAGCATAATTTCATCTCACTCTATATTTTTAAAAGAGCTGTACAGACTTTTTTTGAGGTATGTAGTCTGCAGACCCTCTCATTTTCACAGGAAGATCTTAACATTGACCATTATGTGACCAAGTCATAGAGCATGTGCTCATGTACAAGAGATGCAATGCTGAAGAACATGCCTCCAGCACATGTCAGCAACATAACTGCAAATCCATGCTGCCCAATACCTGTCAAGAGCTTGAGTGAAAAACTGCATGTGTGGTGGAATACTAACGAATGTTCTGTTTTGAATGGCCACATGGAAGAAGGCATGAAAAGAGATTGCTACATTCTCAGCCACATCCAGACCTGAACGTAGGGGCAGCAGAGAACAGGCTGAGGGAGGGACCAGAACGCCACACCCACACGAAGACAGGTGGATACAGAGGATGAGAAAGAGAGATGGTCCGGTCCTCACAATGACCAGAGCCCTGCCCATTATGCCCAGAAGACTACATCCCTGCAGAAACCTACGTCACAGGGGGGGACAGGGCAAACAACAACAGGACCTGCTCCTTATGGAAGCAGATAATGACAGAGGACATTTTTGGGGTCATATGGTGTGAAAGAAATGTGGGCTGAGCCCCCAAAATGGATCTAATCAAGAAAAGAGCACTACTGGTTGGACAGTGGGGAGGGGAGGAAGACTGGGGGGGGGGCACAGGGGAGAAGGGAGAGGAAGGGGGGCCTGGACAGACTCGGGTCTGGGGAGAACATTGGGTGGTCTGCAGTTGGTGGTAGGGAGGGTGTGGGAGACCTGCTGGGACTGAAGTAAGCGTAATGTAATAGAAAGTACTGAAACCCAAAGGATGGCCTAGTATGACAGTGGAACGGGAGGAAGGCAAAAGGAAATAGAGGAAGGAACTAGAAGGCAAAGGGCATTTACAGGTCTAAACACAGAAATATACATATGGCAAAGGGCATTTACAGGTCTAAACACAGAAATATACATATGTAAACATAAGCACATATTATAAGGAGGGAACAATCCTGACATATATTTATATGTTTAAAACTAAGATAGAAATTGGACCTTGGATCCCTACCCAGGCACTTTCCCTCAAGGCAAGAACACTTTGTTCTACTAATTTGGCATTTCAGAGTGCTCACTGGCCCAATGTGATCACTGAAGTCAAATAGGTTCATAAGCAAATGTGGTGAAGAAAACCCATGGTGTCCAGCTACCAAAGGACATGGAGTCTGGGATCTCAAAGACTGAAGATAAACAAATGGCCATCTAGCTGAGAGGTATCCAAGCCCACAAGAAAAAGTGGCCACAAGATGTCAAAAGGACCAGACCTCATGCATCAATCAGGAAAATTGTATCACTGTGAATGATCTCTCATGAGACAACCACTGAGGACATGAAGGGATTGAGCAAGACTGGTAAAGATGGCTGATGGTACCTGGCTATCAAAAGATATGACATTCTAGTACTTAAAAGTACCCAGGAACAACAAAGCCCACCTTAAAAGATGCACACCAGCCTGCACGATCATGAGATATGGAAAGACCCAGATATCAGGCATCAAAGAACAAAATCATTATTACTGTGTGCCCACCCTCACAACAAGCTCATGGAAGACAGAAGGAAGCAGACGCAGACAGAGAAGAGAAATCTGATGGCACACAACTACCAAATGATAAAGCACCTGGGATCACGAAGACTTGAGGGTGAATGGATGGACATCTAGCCCAGAAGCAACAAAGCCCACATGGAAGAAAAACACTAGCATGTGTGATCACAGGGGGCGGAAGGGAACAGATATCAAACATCAAAGAACAAGAACCACATCACTATGAATGGGGGGAGAACAAAGTAGGGACCCCCACCTGTGGGTAATTGGGCACTCTTGCACAGAGGATCTTGGGGAGGAGACAGGCTACTGAGGCTCAGTGAAGTGGCAATGAAGCAAACAACTTTCCTTTAGTTCCTGAAGTCTTCCTCCCTCCAACTGTCAAGGTCCCAGTTCTACATTACTGTGGAGATGAGAAATGGAAATGCGGGGAACCCAGGACGGATGAACCCCGTGGGACCAGTAGTGGGAATGAAGGTGCTGGACGGATAGAGGAAGGTGGGGTGGAGAGGGGAAGTCAACTTCAGGGATCTACATATAACCCCCTACCAGGGAGGACAGACACTGGGGGAGAGGGCAAGGAGAGACATTGAGTAGTGTAAGTTATGACAAAACAATAATTTATGGAGTATTGAGAATGGGTGAGGGAGTGGGGAGCAAGGATGGAGGGAAAGGGATGGGAGGCTGATGTCAGAGGCTTGGATGGAAAGGTGGAGGTTCAGAGAACGATGATAGCTGCAGGCATGTGAAGAAGCATGGCACAATATATGTATTTATGTATTATGAGAAAAAATATATGAGCTCCCAATAAAATTATTAAGCATAAAAAAAGAATGTTTTGTCGTGTTTCATCCCCCGAGTCTTTGAGATTTATCTCTAGGTTATATCAGACTACCTCCCAACCACCATCTTGGCCTCTACAAATTGATGTTATTGAATTGCTATTAAAGATCTATCTATATCTATGGAAGTTATAAGAAACAGCTTGAGGAAGCCCACTGTGTTTGTCCAGAATATCATTCATTTTGGTAATAGTGCTCCTCTTAGTATAATATGCACTTATCTGTGCATTTCTTGGTCATATTTTAATGACACAGAAACTAAGACTAGCCCTATTGCCATATTTTTCTGTTCACAGTAAGAATTTTTAAAGATGAGTCTAGATACCAGTGTAATATTACGTGGAAATTTCACAATACTAAAATGTATATTCCTCTCAAAAACACTTCCCTTTCATGGTCAATCATAGGATTTCAGTTTATGGTGACAACTTGTATGTGTTCATTTTGACTTACTTGAAATGGAAGCACCCACCACAATTCTGTTTTCATACAAAAATACTTTATGATATTGTCACAACAGGAAAATCCAAGGAGAGGTATAAGACTAGAGAAAGATAACATTGCGAAATATCATACAGCATAGATGAAGAAGAAGTTGTTGGAACATAACAAGATATCATGTGATTTTAAATCTGGAAAGGTGTGAGTCAGAGTTGTATCCTTTCCCCATCCTTCGTCAATCTACATGCTGAGCAACTGATTGATAAAAGTAAAGAAGTATTTTCTGAGGAAGAACAAAGAATAAAATCTTCAACATGGCTTAAACCTCAGCCTCAAGAAAACTGGTTCAATAAGTAACATTGTGATAAATAAAGAAAATATTGAAGCAGTCAAGAATTTCATTTGACTTGTATCTGCAATCAATACCTATACATGCCATCATTTTTTAAAAAAATCAATGTCAGAATACATTGGGACTATTTTCTTTGACACATCTTTAAGGCATTAAAGATATTGAGCATGAATGTATGCCTGACCAAAGGCAGGGTATTTCTCAGTCACAAGATGTGCATGACAACTGATACCTTCAAATCATTGTGTTGGCAAAGACTATTGACTTTCAGCCCGAAGAATGAATAAATCTGTCATGAAAGACATACAGCCAAAATGTTCCTTAAAACCGAGGATGGTGACATTTCGTCTTGTGTACTTTGGACATGTTATCATGAGGGAACAGTCTCTAGAAAAGGACATGACAGTTGGCAATGTAGGGGCCACCCAAAAAGAAGAAACTCAAGGTGATAAATTGACAAAGTGGCTGCAATCGTGGGATCAAAGATAGGAAACAATGTATCAGGTCGCGGTTCATGCTTGGTACGTGGGGTTGCTCTTGAGTCCGAATTGGCTTCATGGCACCAAACAGCAAGAACCTGATTAACGTACTATTCGTATTGAACCGAAGTGAAAATTTCCATTTTCCTCTCATTCTGCCAGAGCTTACAGCAATACAAAGGAAGACAAAATCTGTTACAGAAACTTAACTGTTTACCACATAGTACAAAATGCAGCCTCTGCAATTTGAAAGATGATTCTTATCTCTTTGGTGAAATACATTTTGGCACATGAGAAGGTGTTTTTCGCCCCTACTGGCCCCTAGGCTTATATAGTGCCCTGCAAAGCCTTCATTTTCCCCAGAATGACCTGACACCCAGCTGAAAAGACACCCTGGGCAGCCTGACTGATTCTAGCCGGGGAATAGTTATGTAACTTCTTGATGACAGCAGAATACTGAAAAGAGGATACAGCAGATAAAGTAATGGAGCCCAGCTGAACTTAAGCTTCATGTAATCCCTAACATCTCTTAAATCAAAGGATAAGATTAGTTGGTGATAAAAATTTCTAGCAGTTGGCAGCCGTCTGACAGCCTGCATTTTCCCTTTCAAGTGGTCTGTCGAAATTAGAGAATTTATGACCTGACCTACCAAAGATATTACTGTCAAGTCCTTGACCAATTTAATAAACATAACAAACAACTATGAAGCTTTCTTGGTTTTGCTTTTAGCTGAATTAGAGCCCAGCTAGCTTCCCCCGATGAATGGTCGGTTGCCTGCCTCTTCCAATGATGGCGGCACAGATTAGGCTGAAGCTCCACGAATGCTCTTCCTCTTTACTTGTGACTTTGAATGACTTCCATATCAGACACAAAATAAGATGTTTATTTGTCTTACTTGTATAGAAAAAGAAAGAAGTTTTTACCTTTTAAGAAATAAGAAATCTTTCATATTTTTGTTGCCCTAGATTATTGCCTAAAACTCCATGCAATATAATGTAATTTTTTTCTTTGACTATTTCATGTGAACAAGAGACACTCATAGTTCTAAACAACATACAGCACTGAGGTGGGGCATGATACTGTGAAGATCTACACATTATGCTACATAATTTTAACAGTCTCTCTATAGACCAAAACTTTTACTTAAAAGTAGTCAGTACACTGATGGCAAACATGGGCTCAGCTAGCATGAATCTACCTGAGAACACTCTCCAGATCAAATGTTTTTATTTATTACATCTCTTCTTGGGTGTAAGATACAATGAAAGGAAGCATTAGTCTCTGTTAAATTTTAGAAGCCTATAATATGACACATAAAAATCTTTAGTAGATAGAAACATAAAGGGGCTGAGCCTCGGTGGCATAGTAATTGTGTGCGGGACTGTGGCCCACTGGATTTGCAGTTCAAATCCAGCAGCAGCTCTCCAAGAGCAAGGCTGGGCCTCCTACTCCCACCAGAGGGCAGTGATGCCCTCCCCCCCCCCCAAAAAAAAAGCATAAAGAAATCTCCTCCTCCCTCTGTATTTCTTTTTAGTGAAGTTTGCTTCGTGGCTTAGCAAAAGGTGCCATAGTTCAGGCACAGTGGCAATGCGCATGCTTAGGGCCACTGCTTATATTACAATATGTTATACCAGTGCAGGCACAAAAGTCACCACAGCAAAGCTGATGCTCTCTCCGGGATCCTGCAATATTGGCATCTTTCATGTAAACCCTCAAAACACAAGCACAGGAACTATAGGTCATCCAGGAGTCTACAATGTAGCTAAAAAAGAAAATCACAACCCACGGGTGACTCCAGGGAGTAAGAATTAAAGAGAAAAATCATGTGTCTATTTTGAATTTTGCTCAGAATGATCTGCTTGAGCTCAGCAGGTAAGAAGTGAAAAAAGAATAAAAACAAAATTTAAAGCTCACAGTTATAAAAGTTAAACATGTTCTTAAGCCAAAAATAGCTCACTTATTTCAAAACCCTAATATGCTATTCAAAACTTCAATTTATATATGTGAGATTTCTGATGTGGAGAGAATTCGATAATGACAACATTGGCAAAGTGGTGCATGTTCATATTAAAGATTAGGATCATTGCTTGATCGGTTGGAATTCACACAATAAGTATAATGATGGAGACCTACTAAATATAGTGAAACCAAGACCATACTGTAGGGACTAAATCGTACCTGAATGTTGAAGAAGTTAGGGCGGTAAAAGTTCGGAAGACAACAGGAAGAGGGCATCAAATCCCTTCAATAACACAGGGCCCGGTGAAGAGCCCATAAAGAACTGTGTGGGGAGCTACTGACCCTGCTTTCACTGGTAAACCTAACTCCTGTTTATCAAGTGAGTCCTGGGGAAGGAAACCAAGTGACTACAAACAGGGGTAAGTAAAGGAAGCCCAAGAAGCCTGGTGTTAGTACAGCAGCATACACAGACATGAACAGAACAAAAAGGTGAAGCTAGAAGTAAAGCCATCTATATATTGACAGCTTACTTTCAAAAGAGTAAAAATTCATACAATTCACCAATGTTGATGACAAAACTAGTTATCCATATGCAGAAATATGATACAGGATCCATTCCTCACATCACCCACTAAAACTAATTAAAAATCGATCAAGGACCTAAATGTATAACATAAAACTATAAAGATAATCTGAGAGTAAAACAGGAGCAAATTTGGAGGCTCTAGTCTATGAAGAGACTATCAAACATTAGTACACACACACCTGGAAGAGAAATTCGATGACAGGATCTTCAGAAGCTTAAGCGCATGTATGCAGAAATCACTTCTCTAAATGCTATGACGAGAACTTACATATTGAAAAGAGAAGAAGGAAGGAAAAAAGGGCAAGGACATATTAGAAAAGGAAATAATCTCTAAAATTTATAGAAAGCATCTACACCTCAGCAACAAAAAGACAAATACCCCAAACAGTGGGCTGATGACATGAGCAGTTCGCCAAAGCAGACATATCAGTATATGGTGAAATGTTTGTGACTATTAGCCATTCTCATACACACTCAAGTCAGTTCCAATAGGACAGAGGAATAATGCTCTGTAAGGGTTCTTAGACTCTAAGTCTTTATAGAAACAAACAAACAAGAATTTCATCTTTCACCTGTGGAGCACTTGTGGGTTTGAATTGTTGACCTAAGAGTCAGAAGCGCCCAACACCTGTGCCGCCAAAACCAAACACTCATCACCCTCCGCTTTATCTGACTCTAGAAAACAAGATAGAACTGTGAGTTCCTGAGATGAGTGGTTCATGGTTCTGGGTGCCATCAGGTCCAAGCAATAGCCACCTTTGCCCGAGAGAACACAGCACTGGCCAGGCCTGCTCCATCCTCACCGTCGTTCCTACACTGAAGTGCACTGTTGTAGCCACTAAGTGAATCCATCTCCTTGAGGTCCTGCATCCATTTCACTGACCTTCTTCTACCTTACCAAGCATGATGTCCTTCTTCAGGGACTGTTCTGCCCTGATAACATGTCCGAAGTATGTAAGATGAAGCGCTCACTACCTATGCTTCTAAGGAGCATTCTGGCCTTACTTTTCCAAAACAGATTGGCTTTTGTCCTATTAACAGACCGTGATACTTTAAGTGTTCTGCAACAACACCACAATTCACATGCATTGACTCTTCTTTGGTGCTCCTTATTCAATATACCACAGTTTGGGTCAGTTGCAACTCAGTCTTCAAAGCAACATCCTTGTTGTTGTTGTTATTGTTGTTGTTGTTGTTGTTGTTGTTTTGGGGGGGGGGCATCACTGGCCTCTGGTGGTGGGAGTAGGAGGCCCAGCCTTGCAGCTGGATTTGAACCTCCAACCCAGAGGGCCCCAGTCCCGCGCACAACCACTGCGCCACCGGGGCTCAGCCCACATCCTTGTTTTTCAACAGACTTATTTCATGGAATGCTTCTTTTCATCTTCTGACTGTTGCTTCCATGAGCACTGACTGTGATTCCAAGCAAGACACCATCCTTGACAACTCCAATATTTTCTCCTTCATCATGATGGTCCAATTGTAAAGATTTTGGACGTCTTGACATTGAATTGTAACCCATACTGAAGCGTACAGTCTTTGATGTTCATCAGCAAGCATTCCGCCCTTTTCACGTTCTGCATACAAAGTGTATCATCAGCATACTGCAAGGAATTACTGAACTCAGAGTGGTTGTAGAGTGGTACAGAAGGAATGGTTAGTAAGAGAATAGGTCAAGAAGGATGGATCATGGGCATAGGCTGAACCTCGCCTTATGTCAACAGGGAAGCCAGAGTTGTTCATATGTGTCTATTGTTATTTACTAGTTTCCAAAACTGTAACTCTTTACAGAAGTAGAATGCCTCATCTTTCTCCCACAGAGGGCGGTTGGTTTTGTGCTGACCTTGAAGTTAGATGCCCATCCAATAACCACTACGTCACATTAGCACCTTTCACCACCCACAAGACAAATGAAAATAAAAATAGCAAGCTATCATCCCACTCAGTAATAACAGAAACAGTCTAAGAGAAAAGAAAAAAAGAATGCTGGGGGAAGTTTGGAGATACTGAGAACTTTCTTGTTGATAGGACTGTAAACTATTAAACCCACTGCGAAAACTGAATGAGACTCCCACAAATGTTTGGAAAACAGAATATCATATAACACCTGAATTCCACTAATATATAGACATATATTGGAATTTGAGATCTCAACACTAGTCCCTTCTAGGAGTGTTGAACTGTGGTGCAGTTGAGTTCTCAATCAACTTTTCCCATAGAAATAACTAAAAACAGATTAATCCATTCTCAACCACCAAGTTTCTGCCTTACCCATTCGTCTTTATAAAAAATATTTCACAGAAATTTCAAAGTAAATAATTTCAGAGTTAAATAATATAATTCCAACAAGAAAAACAACACTAAAAAAGTTTTTAACAACTACAGTATATGACCCATACCTTGAGGTTGATGAGGATCTGGTCTGTGGACACAGATGTGGAGAGGAGGTATGGAGAGAGAGAGTCGTTGTTTAGAAGGATAATCCCCTTCCATAAAATCAACTGGTAGGTGCTTTCAGGTGGTCTTTTTTTCTTGCTTCTTTGCTTTTTTTTCTCCAGGACCTGGCTGGGTTTCTCTAAAAAATAAAAATAAATTAAAAACCTGTCTAATATTGTCTGCTGTTGGTGCTTCCCTAATTTTTTTAAAAAAGGGTTTACTATATTATCAGCAACAATATTGAAACCATGGTTAATCAGCTTCTTATCATGATGATTCTTATTTAAAAAAAACTCTTTCTTAGGATCTATGTTTTTTAACACAAAAAGCAACAAAACTGAAATTATAGCAAAACACTCAGAACAGATGTGCAAAAGGTTTAAATAATACATACTAACAATGTTGTTGTAAATGAACAGTTTGGCCGGCACTGGGCAGAGATCTGCATTACTGTGGGAACCACTGCCCAGCCTCCGTGGCAATCTGCCAGATCAAGGAGTTTCCTCCCACTGCTCACAGTACTCTACACAGGAGTGGGTAGCCCACCAGCCTTCTGTGGTACTCCCCTTGCAGCAGGAACCCTCAAGCACCCTGTGTGATGCCCCAGGCTGCCAGGGTCTGTACCATGATGGCTCTAAGTAAGAGCGTGCGTGCAGTGCCACAACAATCCACCCAGTGGTCTGAGAGGACCATCCAACTTACCCTCCAAATAACGGAATACTGATTAACTAGGGAAAGAGTGATGTCACAAGAGGATAAAGTGGTAGGCCAAATCCATAGTGAAATTAGTCACAGAAAGTTCAAAGACACATTCCTACACGTCTCCCAGAAAGAGCCAGAGCTCTTCAAGTCCCTGGAAAATGGAGTCTGGTTCCTCTAAAACAATGCAACACCAAAGGCAATCAGCACCAACAACCCCAATGAGAAAAGCAGGAGACACAAAAGGCAATGGCAGAAGTTGTCCTGAACCTAACAATTTGCGTAGAAGAAGCAGACATTGATATACTGCAGAAATTTTTAGAATGCTGCTTGGAGTCATATAAGATATGAGGAAAACAAGACAGAAAAAGAATTGATAGATGAGATAAAGTCAATACACCAAAGGGAAATACAAGAGTTTAGGGACATGATAACAAAAACCAACAGCAGACTCATGGACTTGGAGAATTGAATGGAAGAAGCTGAAAACTGCACCAGTGATCTAGAGGATAGCCAATCAAAGTTTAACAAATGCAAACAAATATCTAATAAGATCATTAGAGAAACTGAAAAAAATGTAAGAGCCAAGTCTGAAACTATGAAGAGGAACAACATGAGAATTATTGAACTACCAGAATAAGACACAACAAAGAAGTCATCTGCAACAGTAGTCAAAGAACACTTGGAGGAAAACTTCCCTAGCTTAATGAATGAAAATCAGGCAACCATTCAGAAAGCTGAAAGAACACCAGCTAGACTGAATTCCAAGAAGAAGTCACCAAGACACATAATAGTTAAACTATCCAACTTTGAGGAAAAGGAGAAAATCATGAGAGCAGTTAGGGAAAAACAAGCAATCACATATGAAGATTCCCAATTAAGAACATGCTCAGACCTATCAGCAGACACTATGAAGGGGAGAGAGTTGAGTAATATATTTCAAAAATTGAAGCAGAAAAATGCAAACCCAAGAATACTCTACCCAGCCAAATTATCTATCAAGAAAGATGGAGAAGTAAGAGTTTTCCCAGACAAGCAAAAACTGAGTATGTTAGAAGAAATCCAGGCCTACAAAAGATCCTTACTGACCCAATGTTTGCAGAAGAACAGCATTTATCAAGCATAAATAAGAGATTGTCACATACAACAACCTCACCCAGAAGGCAACAAAGAGAAAACATGCCCTAAAATAGGAATGACTTAAAGATGAAAATAATTCAAGAATGGTCAAGTCTCACACACATGGATAACACACTGAAAAGAAAGGGAGGTAGGGAAACACCTAATACAAAAGGTATAAGATGACATTGCATATTCCACAGATGGAGATAATAACCTTAAATATCAATGTACTGAACTCATGCATCAAAAGACTGAGGCTAGCAGACAGGCTTAGAAAACACAACCCATCAATCTATTGTCTACAGGAGACAAATCTCAAGACTGCAGGCAAAAATAGGCTGAGAATCAAAGGCTGGAGAAAGTGATATCAAGCAAACAACAGTTCAATAAAAGCAGGGGTAGCAATCCTAATCTCAGATAAAATTGACGTCCAAATGCAAATCATAAAAAGAGATCAGGAGGGGCACTATATAATGCTCAAGGAAAGGGTAGATAATGCACCAATCAGCATTTTAAACATATATTCCCTGAATAAGTGACCCGCTGAATATGTAAACCAAACATTCCAAAACATGAAAAATGAAATCACAGTCTCAACAATTATAGTGGGTGACTTCAATACACCACATTCTGAGAAAGACAGATAACAGAGAAAGAACCTCAACAAGGAGGCTAGAGATCTAAAGACTACAATTCAACAATTTAACTTGATAAATATCTACAGATCTTTTCATCAAAATTCAAAAATATTCACTTTATTTTCAAGTCCATGGCACATATTTGAAGATAAACCACATGCTGGGGACATAAGGCAAATCTACATATATTTAAGGACATTGATATCATACAACCTTCTCTCAGATTACTGTGTCATAAGGCTGGAAATCAACAAAAGAAAGATGAAGAAAACAAGAGCAAATTAATGAAGAATGAATAACTCTTCATTGCAAAAGGAGTGTGTACTGGCCCAGATTAGAGATGAAATTAGGAAATTTCTAGAAACCAATAAGAATGAAAATATGGCATACCAAAATTTATGGACACAGCAAAGGCAGTTATCAGAGGAGGTTTCATAACAATATATACACATCTGAAAAAGGAAGAGCATCTCATAACTGATATGCTGGCACAAAATTTACAATGAATAGAGCTGAGTCAGAAGAACAATCCTACTAATAGTAAAAGAAAATAAATAATAAAGATCAGGGCTGAGATTCCAGAGAGGGAAAATAAGAAAACAATGGAAAAAATAGATGCTGCTAAGAGCTGGTTCTTTGAAAGGATTAAAAAAATCTACAAACCACTGGCAGACCTAAAGAAAGAAAGGAGGGAACTAATTTCAATAGCCAGAATGAGGAATGAAAGAGGGGACATTACAAGTGACCCAAATGAAATTAAAGAATAATTACATGGTACTATGAAAGACTGTACTCCAATGAATTCAACAACTTAAAGATATGGACAAATTGTTGGGAAAACAGTCATTCCCTAGACTATCCCCAATGGACATCAAGAATCTCAACAGATCCATAGCAACAGAAGAAATAGACAAGGTTATCCAGGTATTACCAAGCATTCAGTAAAGAACTGACACCAATCCTTCACAAATTCTTCCAGAACATAGAAAAAGATGACAAACTCCCAAACTCCTTCTATGAAGCTAGTATGACACTGATACCAAAGTAGGACAAGGATATCACAAGAATTGAGAACTACAGACTAATAATATCCCTAGTTAACATTGATGCAAAAATCCTTAATAAAATACTGGCCAATAGAATACAAAAGTATATAAAAAATAATTCACTATGACCAAGTGGGGTTCATAACAGGGATGCAGTGATGGTTCAACATACGAAAGATTATTAGTATCATCTGCCACATTGACATGAAAAACTATAAGAACCACACAATAATATTGACAGATGTGGAAAAACCATTCAACAACACCTAACAGTACTTCCTGCTTAAGACACTCGAAAATATAGGAACAAAAGGAACATTTCTCAAGACAATATAAGCTATATTTGAGAAACCAGCAGCCAACGTGGGAGGCAATGGAAAATTGCTGAACACATTCCACTGGAAAAGGGGACCAGACGAGGATATCCCTTGTCTCCATTCTTATTTAGTATCCTACTAGAGGTTTTAACTAACAGCACAAGGCAAAGAAAAGACATCACAGGTATTTGCCTGGGGAAGGGAGAAGCAAAACTATCATTATTTGCAGATTATATGATTTTATATAATGTCAAGAGTTCCAAAAGGGGAGTAATAGAAGCAACAAAATAGTATGGCAGAGTGGCAGGATACAAGATCAACAATCAGAAATCTATTCGACTGCTATACACATTGGATAAGACCACAGAAGAAGAGATAAAAAAGTGGTACCCTTCACAATAGCCAAGCACAAATCGAAATATCTAGGGATATACCTGACGAAAAGAATAGAAGATCTACATGAGGAAAGATACAGAACACTATTAGAAGAAACCAAGATTAACCTCAACAAATGGAAGCATATCCCATGTTCGTGGATCAGAAGATTCAATATAGAAAAGATGTCAGTTCTTCCCAAGGGACTATATAAGTTTAATGCAATTCTGATGCAACTACCCTCATCTTTCCTTCAAGAAATGGAAAAAAAATGATTACCAACTTCATATGGAGAGGGAAGAACCCCAGAATTAGCAGAAAACTTTTTTAAGAAGGACACAGTGGGAGGGCTTTAGCACATATTATACAGCCACCATGATCAAAATAGCATGGAATGGAAATAATGATAGATACTTGGACCTAAGATACTTGGACCAGAAATAAAATCATCCACATACAGACAGCTGATCTTTGATAAGGGCCCCCAAAATATCAAATGGGAAGCAGATGACTTATTTTATAAGTGGTGCTAAAAAAATGGATATCTGCCTGTAGAAAAATTAAGCAAGAACTTTACCTGACTCCATGCACAAGAATAAGTTCAAGGTGAATCACAGACCTTGAAATAAAACCCCAAATTATTAGAGCCATTAATGAGGGAATTGGGACCAACCTGAGAACTTTGGTACAGGAAACACATACACAAGTCAGAAATAGGGACTAACACAAATACAAAAGTGGCACAAATTGACAAGTTGGATATATAAAACACCTATGTACATCAAAAGAATTCACCAAGCAAGTAATAAAAGAGCCCATGGACTTGGAAAGCATCCTTAGCTATGATAAATCAGATAGAGACCTTATTACTAAATCTATAATACCCTGATAGCTTCCAAAAAGAACAAAACTAACTGCCCACAGAGGAGGTGGGCAAAAGATCTGAAGAGAATTATCACAGAGGCAGAAATCCGAATGGCCATTAAATATATGAGAAAATGTTCCTTATCATTATCCATAAGAGAAATCCAAATCAAAACAATAATGAGACACCACCTAACACCCTCCAAGATAGTCCAATTCAAAAAATCAGAAAGCAACAAGTGTTGGAAGGGCTATGGGAAGACAGGAACTCGTATCCACTGCTGGTGGACCTATACGTGTGTAAAACCACTATAGAAATCGATTTGGTGAATCTAAAACAGATAGTAATTGAGCCACCATACAACACAGTAATTGCACTACTGGGTATATACCCAGAAGAGACAAGAAACAAACCATGACCAGATATCTGTGCTCCAATATTCATCACAGCACAGTTCACAATGGCAAGAAGTTGGAAACAGTCTGGAGGAGCAAACAACGGGACTGATGGTTCCGGGGGACACATGAGAGATGGAGACGGATGGGAAAGGAGGTGGTGTTGACCATCCCAGGGATAAGGAAACAACAAGTGATTCAAAATCAGTGACAAGGTAGGTGTGAGAGGCTTGATAGGAATTGATCAAAAGTAATGTTACAGAGAGAAATTACTGAAACTCAAATGAAGGCTGAGCATAATAGTGAAACAAAAGGAAAGTAAAAAGAAATAGAGGAAAGAACTGGGCGGGTAAAGGGCATTTTAGAGGTCTAAATACAGTAATATACATAGGTGAATATATTTATGATGATGGGGAAATAGATCTACGTGCATATACTTATAGGGTAAGTATCAAGACAGCACATGGGCATTGAGTCTTCACTTAAGTACTCCCTCAATGCAAGAACACATTGTTCTATTAAATTGGCATTTCATGATGCTCACCTTCCTGACATGGAAGACAAATGTGTGCATAGGCAAATGTGGTGAAGTAAGCTGGTGGTGCCTGGCTATCAAAAGATATAGCATTTGGGGATTTAAAGGCTTGAAAGTAAAGAAGCAGTCATCTAGCTCAGAAGCAACAAAGCCCACCAACTTGTGTGACCAGGAGCTATGGAAGGGATCAGGCATAAGGCATCAAAGAACTAAAAGTTATATCATTATAAATGAGGGTAAGTATAGATTGGGGACCCAAAGTCCATCAATAGGTGAAATGAGATCCCCTTACAGAAGGAATGCAGGAAGGAGATGAGCCAGTCAAGGTACAGTGTAGCAACAATGAAATATGCAACTATTCTCTACTTCGTAAATGCTTTCTCCCACCCAGTATCATGATCCCAATTCTACCTTACAAGTCTAGCTAGACCATGGGCTCTACACTTAATGCATAAATGGGGAATTCAGGACAGATGATTCCCTCAGGACCAGTGGTGAAAGGGGTGACACCAGGAGGGTGGAACAGACAGGGGGAACAACATGTAACCTCCTCCCTGGGGTACGGACAACAGAGAAGTGGGTGAAAGACACATGGGACAGTGTAAGATGTGACAAAATAATGATAATTTGTAAATTATGAAGGGTTCATGAGGGAGAGGGAGTAGGGAGGGATGGGAAATATGAGGAGCTGATACCAAGGACCTAAGTATAAGGAGGAATTTTTGAGAATGATGATGGCAACAAATGTACAAATGTGGTCTGCATAAGATTGTGATAAGAGTTGTATGAGCCCCCAATAAAATGATTTTTTAAAAAAATGTCAAAAGTGTTTCTGAAACATAATAAATAATAATATTTGTGCTGAAACTTTTTTTAAAAAAAAAAGAATAATATTACTGGTTTAATGTAGACTAGAGGAGCCCCTGAGACTTTAGCCCTTAGAAATTCTTCAAATATGAACCTGACCTTACCCATGGAGATGAACTTTCAGCTAAAAACACGCAAAGAATAACAACACCATTGAGGACAATAGTCCTTGGCACAAGGACTATGGAACCAAAGAGATAGCATGTACCCAACAAATTCAGGAAGCAGAAAGAAACAAAGCAAAACATGGAAACTATGAATCCAGGGAGAAAGCAAGAAAGCAAGAGACACATTTGTCTTCCATGTCAGGAAGTTGAACATCATGAAGTGCCAATTTAATAGAACACAGTGTTCTTGCATTGAGATAGTACTGGAGTGGAGACCCAATTCCCATCTGTTGACTTTCCAAGCTGGTACCCCTCTTCCTTTTTTCATCCTGCCTATCCCCAGCCAGGGCTCTTTGAGTTGATTGAATAAAAAACAAAGACCTTCTCCTCATTTTATCAAGGCTAAAAAAGACTATCAGTTAGAAGATGCTTCAGCCTAAAACTTTCTTGGTAGCAAACCCAAATGCTCAATAATTATCCAGTAATCATTTATAAAATTGTCAAAATAACTTTCCCCTGATAGGAATAAACGCCAAGATGCTCATCATCTAATTGCAGATTGGGAACCTGAGGACCAGTTTACAAAGTCTATGAGAAGGCAGGAACACCCTTTCCCACTCCTGATTCCTCAAAAGTCAGTAAAATCCACAGGACCTGGCAGATTATCTTATTTTAAGAAAATGGCAAAATTACCATCCCAGATCTGTGCAGAACTTACACTAACATTACCTCCTTTACGATTGGTAGCAGAGTCATTACACCTCATGGGATTAGGAACACTTTCCCAGAAAATCTGGAATAATCCAGAGACCTCAAGGCTCAAAATTGTGTATTTAGGCAAGCTCAGAAAAGAAACAAAACCCACCACAAGTAACCCTTGACACTACAGTGAGAATGAAAAGGAGAAAACCTGATTCTATTTTGAAAGTTTTTTTTCAGAATGAGCTGTTTTGTCTTAGAGGTGAAAATTTTGAAATCATAAACTTGATTTATAGATAAGGTACATATTCTTTCCCCCCCTCCCCAGGTACATATTCTTACAGCTCACAAAAATTCTACTCAATTAAGAAATGGTACAAAACAATGTAATAAACCCCCAGCATTTCTTCTAATTGATGTTTCCAATCTACAAAGAACTGAGAAATATTATTGTCTTCGATATAGTATTAATGATTAGCTTGAGTACCCAGGCAAAATCCTAAAATGGAAGTCAATGGAAGATGGCAACATCAGGTTTCTCGGGGAAGGCTATGTTCACAAGACCATTCATTTGATTAAACAGAGCATATGGTCTAGATGGCAATTAATACAAACCCTGTGGTGCCCTCTTTGCCCATGTGTGTGTGGCAAAACAATTTTTCCACCCAATTATGTAAAATGCATTTGTAGCAGTATCATCCTGGTGCACCATCAGCCTGGTGCAAACCAATGATCGGCATCTCTGCATCTCTTTCAGCATAAAAAGATACTTTCCTCCTTTCTCTCAAGCTAGTAGAGGCAGGGTTAGAAAAATAGTAGAAGAGAAATCCTTTTTTGAAGTTGCTTTTCAGCTGATTAGCTGACACGTAACGACTATCATATATTATACTAGGAGGAGTTCAGACTTATACAGGCATCCTTTAAGGTGACAGAGGACAGTATTTATGCAATCTATTTTCTCAGTCGTGCACAAGGAGTTGGCACCCAACTTGTCCCTTCAAGTGTCCCATGCAAGTTGCCAAGCAAATGCTGGCATGCCCCCCTATGCTCTTGCTTTTTCTAGGTCCAGAGCCATGAAATGGTGCCCGGGAGCTCCCTGTGACTTGGCTCCTGGCAATTTCTCTCTTTCCCTGCTGGTATTGTCTGGTAAATGAATGCGCCAATGAATTAGGTCTGGTGTATAAGTTCTTTCTTATAAGATAGAAATCTTAAACTCTTTTCATTTTGCTTGCGTATACAAATTTTGCCTTGCTCAAGTCAAAACAAAATTTAAAAATGAGTCCATTCTAGAATGTGTAATGCAATATCTGTTGTACTTGCTAATCTTTTGAAACCATCCGACATTTTCAAATATTAACTTTACTGAATTCCTGGAAGAACAGTGTCCCATTTAACACTGCAAGGTGAGTGAAGTACAAGGTCACACAGCAAAGTCAGCTGTCAAGAATGGAAAAATTCTAACGCTAACTAATTTCTCCGCTATTTTTATGACCTTTGACAGCCTCTTCCTCACCTTGCACCAAGTCAAGGTCCATCTCACTTCCACCAGAGCCTTCATCTCGCCAGGTCCCGCTCTAACAAGACTGGAAACCCTTCATCTAATTAACCTCATCATACCAGAACAGACATTTGACAAGCTCATTATTATGGAGAGGGTAAAAAAAGGTCTTTGTGGAAATTTGACAAAGAGAAAGATGCTAGAAAGCAGGCATGCCCCAGTCAGTTTGCAAGCATCAGCAGCATCTTGGAGCTGTTGAAGAAGACAGAGAGACAGTTATCTTTTTTATATCATTTTATTCTCTGTTACTGTGCTGCTCCACCTTGGTTTATGAAATATATTTAAGTGCTGAGATCACAAATGCAAAGCTTGATAAATTTTTACAAGCTGAATACACCATGTAATTGTTATTCAAACCAAGAAACAGAACATTACCCATACTTCCCCAGGGTCTGTCAGCTACTTGTGTAGAGTAGCACACAGAACTTTTCGGGACTGTCATTTGTGCATCACTATGCTCAAAATTATATTCATAACTCTATCACTCCTCACATCTCTAGATTTAAGCCACTCCTCATTCTTGTCTGCGTTTATGTAATAGCCCATCAATACCCCTACTCTCCTATTTTCCCTTGACAATCTCCCTTATCTCCTAATCTTGAGGTCATTCTATCTGCCGTGTCGTCATTCACAGATTGCTGTCTTCCTCCCTGTGTCCTGTAGTCTACGATATAAGGAGCCTTGGTGGTGTCCTAGTTTAACTACTGGATAAGTGAACCACCGTAAGTTCAGTGGTTCAGACCCGCCAGCTGCTCCATGGGACAAGATGGATTGCTTCCTCCTGTGAAGATTTATACTCTCAGAGTCCCGAAAGAGCCTTTCCCCTGTGTCCTATAGGGTTGCCATAGGGCAGAATCAGTTCCACAGGAGTGGCTTCACAATAAACTGCACATTTTCTTTATGTAAATGCACATGACAGGTGTTTGCTACCTCTCTGATTACTTTGATGTTTCCAGGGCCTTAAAGATCACATAGCTAGAACTTAAAAAAAAAAAAAAAAAACAAGTTTACTAAGTAAACAAAGAGTCTTCTAGTGGTAAAAAAAAAAAAAGCGTACTAAAGAACTTTGAATCAGCATTTAAGAGTCAATAAAGGCACAGCAGTTGTGATCATGTGCATTAAGCTTGTTCAAACAAAAGCCAGATAAGTGAAAGACTGTAAATTTATAGCAAGACAGCAATACTGCCTACCCCTCAGGCTGCAGACAAAAGAAGCCCCTAGAGGGAAACTTGTATCCCCATTCAGCATTCAGAATTTTCACAACTGTCCAATGCCTCACCGAAAAGCCTCCAGAGAAGAAAAGCAGAGAGAGGAATGGGTAAATCAAAACATACGGCTAGGGTACACTTCACACCTGTATGGGTTTATTGCAACCAACACAGGTTAAAACTTTTCTCTGCAATCAATGGACAGCTGCAGACAAGGTCTCTCAGTATCATTTGTATCTTTAGGTCACCTTCAAAAGACAAAAGTCAAATCAAAACAGTGGCTTCTAAAAGGATCTGCTGGGGCTGTTAAATTCAAAACCTACATCAGCTTAGGAGGCTATGGTGTGTGTGTGTGTGTGTGTGTGTGTGTGTGTGTGTGTGTATGTGTGCATGCGTGCATGTGTTTAAAGCTGCATTGGTGAGAAAAAGGCCAAGAAAGTTACTTCAAGAATTTTTTCTTCATCACAATAACACACCGCCTCAATCTTCCTGAAATTTCCATGAAAATTTCATTGGAAAACTTTGCCTCATCTGCCTCACAGCCCTGATCTCCCCACTTCAGATTTCTTTTTGCTCACAAATTCAAAGAGCACCTGATTCCCTCTTGGATGCCCAAACAGCTCTGTTGGCATAATGTAGACCACCATTTCCCCAAATGGGAAGCACTGCCCAATGGGTGACACTGAAATGGACTCGGCGGGGGCGGGGGGCGGTCTGCAAAAACCAGAAACCTACCCTACACCCTGTATGATGAACTGTAAATCCAAAGTTTTTAATTGCCAAAGAGGTACTGAGCTTTCTTTCTTTCGTTCGTTCCTTCTTTCGTTCGTTTGTTATTTCTTTCTTTCTGAAAATGGTGGCATCGGGCAAGTAAGTTTGGGAACCTATGAAAATAAAAGAGCACAAAAACACTGCCTACAGAAGTACATGGACACAGACAAAGGCTATGTCAAGAAACAAAAGCTCCACCTTTTAATATTTGCGTATAAGAAAGGGCTCTATGATTTTGTTGCAATATGTTTTTTACTTACCAGGTAAATATATATTACATATTTTTCATATTTTCTTTGCAATTCACTCATCTTGGGATTTAGAAGCTGCTTTATATATCATTACAGAGGTACATTCCTTTGCAGTGATTGTTTTAAAGAGCCTGCCAAATCATTTACCTCATCTCCCAATTCCCTCAGGAAGCTGCCTAAGAAGAGTTTTATAGAGAAATGTTAACACGCCGATTGTGCTTGTTTTTCCACTAGCAGTAAATTTTGAAATAAAAGCCCTTGAAATTTTTACCTTGCCTAAATCATTCAACTACAAATATTTTCTGAAATACTAAACCAAAGAGAGAGAGTGAGAGAGAGAGAAAAATATTCATAAGCACAGCAGAGAGAGAACCGATCAGCAAATATATGACTGTTATTTTGGGTTCTATTTGTAGATCACTACTTATGAGAACGAAGTCACAATTCCACGGGACCCAAGACTACCTATAGCTCAGTGAACTTACCCATTGTTCATTCCTCAGCTGCCTCAGATACAAAAGATTGCTAAGGTTTTGTGGGGGTTTTTTGAAACATGTTTTAATCCCCTCGATAGTTTTGTGTTCTTATTATCACTGCTAATAATGAAAGACAAACAGGAGTCCTTTTTAGTTCTGCCACCCACACCGATATCCAGTCTACCTGAACATGCTAAAATTCCCAGTGGTCTCATTAAATGTTTGATGAGATGATAAAATGGTTGTAGTCTTTATTCTTTTGCTATTCAGGGATGCTCAACTTTGTATAGAAATTTCTGATTTCAAAAATAACATAAAAAGGATCTAAAATTTCAATTTCTATTTAAATTCTATTCTAGTGATAAAATTTCATTCTAACAAAGCAAGCAAAGAAGATAAACCAGACAATTCATTCTCCCTCATTTTTCTCAAGTTCTGAACTGTAGAACTACAATATCCTTGGATGGGGTATATGGTGGGGGTAGGGGTGATGAGACAATAAACCCGATTCTCTAGCATTCTATCACTTAGAGAGTTATATTAAATGATTACTTGAAGGATTAATTAACCAAAACACTATTTATCCAACTACTTGTCTTTATTAAGCACTTTAAATTGTACTCTTATTATGACAATACAGCATTGAATGAATGTAAATAATCTCTAATTTTATTTATATGACCATATCACAGATTAAACTTTAATCTATCTCCGCTCTGATTTTTTCATGTAAATGAGTATATGTTTTATTAAGCTAGGTGAAAGTGTAAGGGAAGATTAGTTTTCCATAGAAAAATCCACACTGCTCTAGGGTTACTGTTTCCCCCTATAGACCTTTGAAAATTGAGCCATGGAGGTGAGTGCATTTTACTTTATAGTGTTACTAAATTGATTATATCTGGTCTACCAGAGAAAATTATATATACACATAAAATATCCTCTGTCAAAGCTTTCCATAGCAGTGCATGTCCCTCCCAGAGCAGTTTGACCTGTGTGGTTATGCAGTGCTATTTTTTTAACATTGCACAGCGTCTATGTATGAGAATAAATACACAACCCATGATCTGTTTATCCAGTCTACCATTGAACTACGTAAATATCATCTTCAGTAAAATTCATATCTTCTAGTTTTTAAATTGGATGGGTTTTTTTTTCCTTGTTGAAACGTTCAAGCTTTCTATTTATCTTAGAGGTTAATCCCTTGTGTCATTTCCAGGTAAATTTTTCCCAGCCTGTGTGTTTTCTTTTTCCTTTTTTTGGTGAAATCTTTGGTGCACAAAGTGTTTAATTTTTAAGAGGTCCCTGTCATCTACTTTGACTTCAAGACATACTTATTGAGCTTCTGCTATGGACTAAGCTAGGCTAAAAGATGAATATAAGATATGTGACAGGGTTTATGGAATCTAATTACGAAGACAAGCACTCAAGAAACCTATCCTAAGAGGAAATATCTATAAAGAAAGCAGCAAGTGCTATGAGTTAAAAACAGTATTCTGTTCAAGGAGTGACATTCTGTACAGAAATGAAAATTTACATGTTTAACAGAGGGCCATCTGAAAAGATGAAATCTGTGAAAAGGGCATGAGTGGACCGTCATTTGCTGGTTTGAGAAGTCCTATGAAACTAGAGTGGTAATGATGGCAAAGGATGTTTTGAGATCAAGTAACGAAAGATCATCATCTAGCTGCTATATAGATTTCTCAAGTATATGGAATGCTTTGAGACTTACCAAATATGGTATTAGTTTTATGTTTAATTCATTAATGGACTACTTCAAAATGTATATCTCACAAACTACTAGTCTCATTTTTAAAGGTTGCATAGCCCGGTGTGTTTAAAATTCTACCTTGAACACAAATCTGTTTTGCAGGCCTTCTCTAACATTTATAGTATTAAAGTTATTGGGAAACATAGTTTGGAGATAGAGAAGCCTTTAACAAATGATGGGATTCTTTTAGGAAAGTAGGAGAAAGCTTCAAAAGGTTTGTGGAAAATTTAATGAAAAGATAATTGATGAAAGCCAGCTTCTGCTTCCAGGTAATGCAACCTATTAACCCCAGCCTTCAAGCAATGACTTAGAGAGCCTTTATAGCACTAAGCATAAACTATGCATCATGCAATGGCTTAAGACTCTGGGGATTCCCCTCTAACCATAGACCAGGAACGAGAATAGCCTTGCTAACATGCAGAAAGAGGGTATTAGAGAGCAAAGTTTTGTAGATGTCATTAGGTTAAGTTTAACAACATGTTCTACTTTCTTTTTCATTGAGAATTTGTTCTATTTTATCTTATTACAGCTGTTATCTTTTTGTTTGTTTCATGTTTTTGTATCTTTTTCAGTATATGAAATTCAGAATGGGTAGATCTATGAACTCAGTAATAGGATTAATGATTTCTTGTGGGAGAATGACAAGGGAGGTTGCGGGAATGGAGAGCTAATAACAATGCGAACCAAAAAAGAAGAGACTGTACTAAAATTGTGGTGATGATTGTATATGATGTTTTGATAAGATTGTATGTTGAATTGTATGATATGTAGATTGCATGACAATAAAACTTTTTTTAAAAGATAATGACTTTTTCTTTACATTTTGAAGCCCCTACAAATATCAAGAATATTTTGAATAAAGAACACACATTCAAAAAGCGAGAATTAAAACAATTAATGCATTTACTCAAAAAATTAGCTAGAGAGGACATAAAGAATTTAAAAGAAAAAAACCTCACTGTCATCAAGTTGATGCTTACAATGACCCTTGGACAAAGTAGAAATGTTCCTGTGGGCTTCCAAGACTGTAACTCTTTTTGGGAATAGAGAGCCCCGGTTTTTTCTCCTGCAGGGTGGTTGGTGGTTTCAAACTTTTTAACTTATGGATCACAGCCCCAAAATAATCACTATGCCAGCAGCACTCCTCTGTAAAGAGTTATACGCTTGGAAGCCCACAGGGGCAGTTCTACCTTACCACATAAGGTAGCTATGAGTCAGCATTGACTGGATGGCAGTGAGAGAGAGACCATATAATAAGCCTAATATGCACCCCAGTAACACAGCTACTATTCAGGCAGAAAACCTGTACTAGAGTAATACAGTGGAAGTGGTTTCTTTGTTTTTATTATTATTATTATTATTATTATTATTATTATTATTATTATTATCCAGTTATTGTTATTAGTTACTGTGGATTTGTCTCCATATCATGGCAAAGCCATACACAGAGAATAAAATGCACCGTCTTCCCAGTCATGGGTATGCACAAGCTCATTGTTGTAGCCATTAGGATGGTCAGTGCCTTCCAGCCCAGGGGGCTCAGGTCCCGGCACAAGAAGAGGAAATTCTCTGTTTAAACGCTTTGGTTAATGAGTGGTAGTGCATCAAAAGAAGACCACTCTTAGTTTGAAAGTATTCTGAAACAGGTCTACCACTTAAATACTACCTCTTAGAGTATTTAAACACCAGTGACATAGCTTCCAGCACCAGAACAACACACAAGTCATCATAAGACAGAAGACAGGTGAAATGGCAGCATCTGCATGACTAAATATCAACTAAATATAAACACTGGCATTTTCTAGTTCATGTAACAGTGTAAGAGTACTGAAATCTTCAATCATTTTTGGTAATATCACATTACTTAACTACAATGCAAAACACTAAAACTAAAAACACTAAAAATGAAACTGTATATACCATCTATGATATACTGCAAGGTTATATCATGAACAATATTCTAAAATTTTTACATCTCTGATTATCCAAATAACTTATGGCTTATTTTAATGTCATTAGAAAGGCATCATCCTAAATGATTCCTCTCTCCTACTATCATGATCTCAAGTCTACCTTACAAATCCAGCTAGAACAGTGGATGTACACTGGTACAGATAAGAGCTGGAAACACAGGGAATGCAGGGCAAATGAACCCTTTAGGACCAGTGATGAGATTGGCAATAGCAGGAGGGTGGAGGGAAAGTGGGGTAAAAAGGGGGAACCTATTATAAAGATCAATATGTAACCCCCTCCCTGGAGAGTGGACAACAGAAAAGTGTTTGAAGGGAGACGTTGGACAGTGTAAGTTATGACAAAGTCATAATAATTTATAAATTATTGAGCATTCTTGGGGAAGGGAGAAAATGAGGAGCTCCTACCAAGAGCTCAATTAGAAAGCAAATATTTTGAGAATGATGATGGAAATAAATGCACAAATGTGCTTGACACAATGGAAGGGTGGATGGGTTGTGAAAAGAGCTGTAAAAGCTCCCAATAAAATCATTTTTAAAAAAAGAAAGGAGGAAAGGTAGCATCCTAGCCCAAAACAAAACTCATTGCCATCCAGGTAATTCCCACTCACAGAGAGCCTGCATAGTAGGGTTTCTGAGGCTGTCAATATTTACAGGAGCAAAAAGCCTCATCAACTCTCCATGGAGTGGATAGTGGGTTTGAAATACAGACTTTATGGTTAGTAATCTAATGCTTCTCCAGCAGTGACACCAAGGCACCATCAATCAAGATCTCACCACCAAACATTGTTGTAAAATATCTTTGATGATACACACAAACAAACTCCTTGCCTTCAAGTTGATTCTACCTCAGCTAGACAATAGAAGGGCTCCATAGAGAAGTGTACAACATAATACTTAAAACCTGTGAACATATTATCTTAACGGGAAAAGATTTTACAGATATGATTAAAGCAATTGTTTTGTTGGCTGTGGATGGTGTTTGTAGATGCCATCAAGTCAATTCTGACCCACAGCAACTCTCTCTGCATAACAGAATGAAATACTGCAAAGTCACACGGTACCTGTGCTTAAATCCAATGCAGCCAAAGTGTCAATCCAGCTCTGAGAAGGCCCTCCTCTTTTTTCTATTCCTCTACTTTACCAAACCTGATGATCTTCTCCAGGGACTGGTCTCTCCTGACAATATGCCCAAAGTATGTAAGACAAAAAATATGAGACCATGGAAAAATCCATGGCTTGGGTCAGGCACATCATAGTCCTTGAAATAACATACTTTCTTTCTAATACTCTAAGAAAGTCTTGTGCAGCAGATTTCCCTAAGGCAACTTGTCTTTTTTTTTTTTT
>PVJH01009305.1:0-72140 GCA_004026705.1 Nesogale talazaci | reverse complement strand
AGGCAAAGTGGAGATTTGGTCTATTATTAGTACATTGCTCCCAGAATGAGTTTTAGTGTATTCTCTCTGAACTAAAATGAGATTGGTCTTTGGGGAAGCCGTTAGCAGTCTTTTCAGCATAGCTAGAATTTTAGCATTAAGCCACGAAGGCTGGGCTCTGTCTTGCAACATATCATTGATCTAAGAGGCTTAATGGGATGCTTTGTTTAAATTGAATGAGTTATTTTAGATGGCTGTAGCCACAGCTTTGAAACTAAACATGAACACATCATCTCTCCCACATTTCAGTAGTTTTTAGGGACAGAATGTCATGGGCATCTTCATGGTGTGTGAGGGTAGGACCTAGGTCATGTGAAAAAATGATGATGGCAAGTGCAGAGGCCCATCTTCTATCTATTGTAGGTACCATCACAATGATCCCATGTAAAAAAAAAATTTTTAAACCAGCTGTCCAGGCCTGCCCCATCCTCACAATTGTTGCCACAGTTGAGCACATTGTGGAAGTCATTGTGTGAAACCATCATGTTGAGGATCTCTCTTTCATTTTACAAAGCATGGTGTCCTCCAGGGACTAGCCTCTTTTAATGACAATCATAGTAGGTATAACAGAGTCCTCTTGCTTCAGAGGAGTATTTAGGCTATTCTCTAAGGAAGAGCAATTTTTTTGTCTCCTCTGACATCTGTGCTGCTATTTTCTTCCAATATTTTTAATGACTTTATGCTTCTTCATGAACAGTGTCCTTGATGCCACCCCAGAGTTCACCGGATCTTGTCTCATTAATGTTCACCGTGTCAAAATTTTTTGTGTGATGTTCTCAAAATTCAGATGGTCTGACTCTGGATTGTATTTTGGCTCTTGTTGACTGGTTTTAATTTTCTTCAGCTCCAATGCATATGAGCAGTTGACAGTCTGTTTCACACTAAGTAACTGGCCTTGTCTGAGTTGCTGACACTGAGCTACTCCATCTTTTCCCAGAGATGTAGTCAAGTTGATTTCTGTGTATCTGTCTGGAAAAGTCTACACGTATAGTCACCATTTGTGTTGGTGAATAAGAGATTTGCGACGAAGTTGTTAATCTTGCAAAATTCTATCATGGACCTTCAGTTTCATTACTATCGCTGTGACTTGATTTCCCAACTATGGTTCCTTCCTTTTTATTTCCAACTTTTGCGTTATAGTTAATCTTTTGCATTAGAGTTACCCTTTTGCATTATAATTATCTGTGCATTTTGATTGTACATTTGATCAATTTTAAACTGAAAAGGGCTAAACTTTTCAATTTTTGTTAACACTAGCTTTAGTGGTTGGCACTTACTCAGAGAGTTGTATTGACTGGGTTTCCTTGTAATCTGATAAATCCCTATCACAAACAGCATTGTACTCGAAGATAGATCTTGAAACAATACCCTTTTTATTTTATTTTTGGGGGGGGGCATCACTGCTCTCCAGTGGCGGGAGTAGGAGGTCCAGCCCCATTGCTAGAATTGAACCTCCATACCAGTGGGCCGCAGTCCCGCGCACAAGCACTACGCCACCGGGGCTCAGCCAACAATACCCTTTATATCATGCCCAACATAGGAAAGTATACGACTGTCTTGATTCAAAATGGCCACTGTGGTCATTTCAGCTCACTAATGCCCAGGATATTGATCTGGATGCATTCCAGTTCACTTCTAATGACTTGAAATTTTCTGTTATTTATAGAAGTTTCCAGCTTTTCTCATTTGAGTCATACCCCACCAGTAATTGAAGGTCCATAGTCACATCATGATGGGCAACTCTACTTTGAAAAGGCAGTTCTTCCTCAGTTATAGCTTGAGTGCCTTCTTGAGGGGCTCTTCTGACACTGCAGCTGAGAAATACTCTATTCATAAGCTTTTCAGGATCTGAACCTTTTTGCACCATTATTCATATAAGGTTTTTGATGGCTAATTTCTAAAAATTGCTACTCCTTCTTAAGCTCTGCTGAAACCAATTCACTTTGGGTGACCCTGCTAGTTTGAAATACCAGAGTCATAGCTTCCAGCATCACAGCAAGCATACAAACCAACACAGTATGACAGACTGGTTTCTGTTTTTCAAGGTTCCTGAGCTGGCAGTGCAAGAGGTTGATAGGGGGAATGTCTGATCAGAGAGCACTAAGTTTGTTGTGGATGGTGACAAGGTTCAGGGAGAGAAGTGGATGTTAGAGAAGTCTGCTTCCTTGGCCTGAAGATAACTGAAGCCATTTGATGGCCTTGTTAATACATTGTCTGTAGTACTCCGATACTCTCTGGGCTTTCTGGAGTGGCCAGTGGGAACTGATCTTTCCTTCTCTCCTGGTTCATATTCAGAACTCCAGATATCTGCTGGGTTTCAAGAATTGTCATTAGCAGAGAGAGGTGGGCGTCGCCGAGACTTTCACGATCTTGGAGTGAACACGAGACAGAACCTTGACCATGTGAAGGAGTCAAAAACAGGTAAGTGTATTCTCTAGCCAGCGATGTTCTGGGAGTGTGGTTCCAGTGCATATGGTGGTCCACCAGGGTTTTGCTCTTCGCCTGTGGGCTCAGATGTGGAGTCATTGGGAGGAACACCTGCAAATAGAGAGTCAAGGATCTTGCCACCTTTCCTGATTGCCTCTGCCCCTCTGTCTCTGCTGAGGTGGTTGGAGATCCTTCACCTGCCCTGCGATTGTGTACAGAAGTCTTTGTTGTTTCCGTCAAACTTTGCCCTATTTATTTGGCAAAGAGATTTATTTGGTTTTTGTTAAGTTGCTTCTTGTGATGGAGGATTGGAATCTCATTGTGTGCTGCTTTAAGCATTCACCTAAATGGACTGATGGATGTCCTAGTGGGTGAGGTACTAGTCTGCCGTTCCAAAGGCCGGCTGTTCATACAGCTGCTCTCAGCTGCTTGGTTGGCAGTAGGATGAAGCTCCCCGCTGTGCTAGTAGGCAGCCTTGCAAACACTCTAGGGATGGAATGGGCGGGGAGGCAGTGACTGTGGTTTCTTGACAGATGCAGTAGTAGGGTGGTGGCCTCAGAGTTGGATGTCTGAGAGTTCTCCCTTGCCAGCTGCTGAGCCTCCTCTCTGCATTGTCTGGCAGGAATGGGCTGGAAGGAAAAGTAGATTATCCATTCTGTTGACAGGTTTGACTTGCTTCCGCAGGCACCTCGGGCTCTATTGTAAGGCTGAGCACCAACCATTTCCGACTGACATCCCGTCCTCAGTGGGCCCTGTACCAGTATCACATTGACTATAACCCACTGATGGAAGCCAGGAGACTCCGCTCTGCTCTGCTTTTCCAGCATGAAGATTTAATTGGAAGGTGTCATGCTTTTGATGGAACAATATTGTTTTTACCTAAAAGACTACAACACAAGGTTATTTCAAATGTCTACAAGGGCGGGGATTGGAGGGGTGTGAGGGGAACTGCCACAATATAAAGTAACTATAAAGACTTTTAAAGGGACCCCAGGGACTCCTGACAGAATTTGTAATAAACCCACAGGGTACTTTGGGTATTATCTAATCATTCTACACCCCACTGCCTAATGTGATGAACATGCTGGCAGAAATGTATCCACTCTTTTTAAGTCCATTTAAAATGTTTTTGTATGAAAAATGGCACCATCTTAACCAGGCATTATGTTACTGGGTTCGCTTTGCTTTGAACAATCAAAAATTTGGTTTCCACCCTCCCACCTTAGGTTACTGAAGTATTCAGTCAAACCAGGAATGGGGAGCATGTGAAGATAACGATCACCTTAACAAACGAGCTTCCTCCGACATCCCCGACCTGCTTGCAGTTCTACAATATCATTTTTAGGAGGTATGAGGTGCTTTTTAACATGAAGATTATTTTCAAGCATACAGAAAAGTGGAAAGAACTGTCCTGTAGATATGTGTCACTTAGTTCCCATCTTGAGGAGTAATTCCAAGATTATCATCCAGTGACTGATAATTGTTTAAAGGCTTGGTTTACCGTTTATACAACTAATTTTTTGTTGTAAGCAAGTTTTATGTTTTTAACTCCTTCAGTTATGTCATCACTAGCTCTTGGAAGTACTTTTGTTTTGTTACTAACTTTATATTTGCTTTGTCACCCCTTCCAAACCCCCTGCATCCTCCAACCTGGTGAGGAGAGACAATGTAAAGAATTGTGGGGGGTTGTGTGTGTGTGTGTGTGTGTGTGTGTGTGTGTGTGTGTGTGTGTTTCTGCCACAGGCACACACCTCTTAGGCTTTCTCATTTACCCACAGCAGGGATTTCTTATATCCCAAACCTCAAGTTCTACAGACTTTTTCCCCTGGACAGAAGCAGTCTGGATGAGGCTGACTCTGGCCCATTAGTAATTGTCAGGAGAGGGACGGATGTATGGCCTTTTTAAACTGGTCACAAGCTCTCTGTTCTTAATGATAAGTCAATTCTTTTTGGCAGATACTTGTTTGAATTAGGAGTCCTGAAGGTGTTGTGGTGGAAGTGGTCTACTGCTGAAAGGCAGCCTGCTTCCTGTTGACCTAGAAAACCTCATGGAACCCCCCTGCTGTGTCCTAGGATTGCCTTGAGTTTGATGTGATTCAAAGGTCAATTTTACTTTTTTTCAGGTTTGTTTGAATTAGTGTAGTTGATTTCTCTAAACAAGTTGCCAGACTTGTCCAGTAAAGTACCAAGAGCACATGTTCTCATTTGGCAGACCAGGTAGTCTGTTTTGAAGGTGCTTGTGTTGCAAATATAACATGAAAGCAGCCTTAGCATGTAAATGTTTGCTCATGGTGTGTTTACGTAAAACTTTACTGATGAACACTGAAACTTGAATGCCATATAATTTGTGACTCTGGACTAGTCATTGGTTCCAGTTTGCTGGTCTCTGCTCACAACACCATGCCATTCTGATTATAGTATTGGCGTTATCCTTAGCATTATCCACTCATTTCTAACTATTCGGACCTTTCCATTTCTAGGCTTTTGAAGATCATGAATCTGCAGCAAATTGGACGGAACTATTATAACCCAAGTGATCCGATAGATATTCCAAATCATAGGTTTGTATGAAGTGAATGGTTTCATTTTTCTGGGACTTGATCATGGGCTTTGAATATGATACTCTAGTTTGAAATGATCAAAATGGCCAGTAAGGCTTTAAAATAGGGCCCTTTAATTTGGCTTGAATAATAAGGGTACATTGTGTAGATTTAGATGAGAAAGAACAGCATCACACATGACCTATATCTGTCACTGGGGAAGCATAGATCATCCATCATGAAGTTTGCCTTTTGCATTGAAAGCTCCTAGTGATTATTTTAAAAATGACTGCTGTATCATGAGTGCAGTCAAGTAGTTTATTGCAGTGATTGTGAAAACTTTTAAGTTTGGCCACTGTCTCAAGCCTCAGCTCTTAGTGTAGATGCTTAAAGCCAGAGGCACATTCATTGAGTGCAGTAGTTATAAAATAAACAGGTGAATTCATTGTTGAAGGTGTTAAATACAGATTTTTATCTGGAACCACATATTGGGTGCCATCAACTTAGTTCCAACTCAAGAGAGGTTGCGTACAACGGAGAGGAGAGAGACTGCTAGTTCTGCGCCTTCCTTACACCCACTGCCCACTGTGTTTGAGTTCATTGTTGGAGCTACTAGGGTCAGTCCATCTCCTTAACCGTCTTCCTCGTTCTCACTACCCTCTACTTTAGCCACGCCTGATAAACTTTTCCAGGAATTCATCTCTTGTGATAACATGTCTAAGTACATGAGACAAGGTATTGCCATCATAGCTTCTATGGAGCATGGAACATTCAGATTGCAATACTTCCAAGACATATTTATTGGTTCTTTTCATAGTCGATGATACTTTGAATATGCTTCTCCAGCACCACAATTCAAATGCACCTATTCTTGTTTGGTCTTCCTTATTCAAGGTCCTACTTTCATATACATATGAAGCGATGGAAAATACCATGACTTAGGCGCACCTTAGTCCTCAAAGTAATATTCTTGCTTTTCAATACTTGCAAGAGGACGTGCAGTAGATTAGCTCCTTGCAATGTGTCATTTGCTCTTCTGACTGCTGCTTCCATGAGCACTCACTGGACTCAAGCAAAATGAAATCCTTGAAACTTCAATCTCTTAGTGCATTTATTGTGATAGGACTATTGGTCCAAATTGTGAGAATTATTTTTTACCTACAATGAGTTGCAATCCATATGGAAGGCTGTAGTCCTTGATCGTCCTCAGCAAAGTTCAAGTCCTCCATGCTTTTAGCAAGCAAAGTTGTGTCATCTGCATGTCACAGGCTGCACATAAGCCTTCCTCCAATCCACATGCTTTGTTCTTCACAGTCTGGCTTCATCTACAGATCAAATGGTGATTGTGAACTACCCAGTATCCCCTTGTTCTGTTCAAATGACTTCCTTGTGCAGACTGCACTTGAGCCACATAAAACATAACAAAAATTGGTGTAAATTCATGAAATCACAAGAGCTTCACAAAGTACCTGGAAAAGGTTATAATCTTACTATTCCATTTTTCCATGAACTTTAAAAAACACGCTCGCACCCCGTAGTATTTTAAGGTCGATCCAGTTGGTAAAAGTGTAAAACTACACTGTGTGTAAGACTTGCCGGGGTATTCATGGAGGTGTGGTCTTTTTCTTTGGCAGGTTGGTGATCTGGCCAGGCTTCACAACATCCATCCTTCAGTATGAGAACAACATCATGCTCTGCACGGATGTCAGTCACAAAGTCCTTCGCAGTGAGACGGTGTTAGACTTCATGTTCAACTTGTACCATCAGACTGAAGAGCGTACATTTCAAGAACAAGTCTCTAAAGAACTGATAGGTTTGATTGTTCTTACCAAGTAAGTCTGCTTTTCAAAATGAACAGTAGTCATTTTACCTCTCTTTAGAAAACCGGAGAACTTGGTTCTGTGATGTTTAGATGGGGAATGGGTTTTAAAGTTGAATATTGGGAATGGGGAACAGTATGAAAATTGAGCACCACTGTAATACTTATCACCTTTCTCAAGAACCGTGTTTTGAAAACATACTTAATCAGGAAAGGACAAATAGCTAAGGATTTAGACTCCTTTTAGTTTTTATTTGACTTTAGTCCTTTACTTTCCATGTCCATCTAGCACAATCTAGGAAAGCCTTTTTCCCCTTCCTCTTAAATCACACCTGTGTTACTAGGGAATTTGAAATTCTATTTTTAGGGATGATATGTAGTTTCGCAATTCTCTTCATTACCATTATATTTGTGCATTTTAACTGAAAACCAAACCTCACTCCTCCTTTAGGTATAACAACAAGACATACAGAGTAGATGATATTGATTGGGACCAGAATCCGAAGAGTACCTTTAAGAAAGCTGATGGCTCTGAAGTCAGTTTTTTGGAGTACTATAGGAAGGTATTAAGTCTCTGTTTGTTTGTTATTTTAATCTTTTCTGACAATGATGTCTGAAGATCTTCATAGCCTTAAGAAACCTCTTCAGTTGAGAATGCCAGTACTTGTTGCATATTTGAAACGGTCCTTTTAAAATTACGTGAATGAAGCTGTCTTCATTAGATAATTTACTCTAGAAGTTTAGTTACTGGAATATTATAATGCCACTTTTCACTCGACTTTGATCATGAGACTTGCATTGTTCTGACCCTTTTTCATGGTAGAATGGAAGGTGTGTTTGAACATAACCAGGCAGAGGATAAGTAGTAAGTCCAGCCCACACCCAGAAACTGGTGCTTTCACTTGAGCAGGGGGTTAAGGCCTCTGCTCCTTGAGTATCTCTTGGCCTAGATGTTGTGGAGGTGGGCTGGCTCTCCACATGGCCTGGGGGCACTGACAGCTTTGTCGACCATGTGTCCTCTTCCAGCCCTCTGCTTTGGCACCGTAATCATTCAGCTGAAAAGACTGCCAGAGGCAGATCATATCAGGAGAGAACAGCTGCTCACTAGGAGATTGTTGAAAGGCTAATCAGATAATGAATATTGGCAGTCTTTGTATTCAGAGTGAAACTCAGTTGATGTCTCTGTTCCATTCCATGCACACTAGTAGAGGTTCGGGGGGCCCCATCCCTAGAAGAGGACCAACCGTGCTAAGGCTTATCCTGGAAGTGCAAATTTACTTCATTTTTCCCATTTTAAGTAGTGTTTTTCCTGTTTCCAAAAAGTTAGCTAAATGGAGTATTGTCTCTCTCTGGTGTCCTTGGGTGCTCTTGGTGCTGGTTGTCTTGTATGTCCTTGGGTTTGCTCTGCCCAGAGGGAAACCAGATGCCTCTGTTTGTGTGGTTATTGGGGAGGTGGGAAAGACGTGGGTGGAAAGTTACCATTTTGGCTTGACAATGCTGCTGCATCTTTCCAGTCTTGACAGATGCCCAGCAGATTCTTTGGGGAACCCAGGCAGCTCTGAGGAAGGGGTGCTGTCCTTAACTTTAATAGCTGTTGTTGGGCAGAGGACTGCAAAGTCACATGGGTTCGAAGGTCAGTGCTAGCACAGCAAGGGTTCCGATAGCGCTCAGGGCCAGTGGCCCACATGTGGCCACCCCAAAAGGCAGACTGAGTCCCAGTGAAGTCCTAGAGGGGAGGAAGGAAGGTGAAGTGGCAGAACAATTCCCAGAGTCCTTCACTCCTATACAACATGCTTTATGACATTAAAGAGATGTCATCAGGCTGTGACTTGGTTGACAGAAGACACTCAGATGTGGCGTGTAGAGTGAGCATACAAATTGAAATTTAACCTCCACCTGGGCTGGGCCCCCGTGGCGTAGTGGTTGTGCACGGGACTGCGGCCCACTGGGATAGAGGCTCAATTCCAGCAGCGGCTCCACAGGAGCAAAGGCTGGACCTCTTACTCCCACCACCAGTGGGCAGTGATGCCCCCCCCCCCAAAAAAAAGAAATTCATCCTTTACCCAACCTATCAAAGAGGCCTCTTTCTCTTCCTAAGTAGGAAAAAACTCAATACCAACAAGTTGATTCTGACGCACGACCACCTTATAAAACGGATTGAAACTGCTCCTGAGACTTGCATTCTTTATGGAGTGGAAAGGTTCATCTTTCTCCTTTGGAGCAGTTGGTGGTTTCTAAGGATCACAGACCAACACACAACCTCGCTGTCACTAGGCCATAGTGACTGTCAGCTTCTCCAGCCCATCTGCCTTATGTCTTGCTGGGCATTGCTGCTGCTGACTCATCTTCAAGCCACAGCTAATAAGAACAGGCAGGTGGCTTCTTAGTGTCCCTGTTCCATTGATGACATCCTGTTTTCCCCAGAGAGGTCCTACCTGGGACCCCTGCTGCTGGTCTTGCTTGGTGCCACTAGCCTTCCTCCCTCACAGTTACACTTCTCGCAGAACTACACTGCACACCTTAGGCTGCAGGTCTCACGTGATACTTCTGCTGCAGGGAGCTCTTACATGCTGCTCTATGGAAGGGGACAAAGTCAAGACCCTGGAATCGAGGTGTTCCTAAGACTTGCCAGTACTCAACGTTGCTTGGCTGATTTGGGGTTAAAGATCATGAGAGGTCAGGAGGCTTCCAGTTCATATGAACCCGTGTGTATTTTAAACAAAGCATGTTAAAACATGACTGTGATCTGTGGAGAACTGCAGACAAGTAAGTAGTCTCAGCAATACACTTGTCTCAGTCTTGTTAAGGTGTTCTCAAAATAAAAGACCCAATCGAAACAGTAATCTCTGAGGAACTCTGCTGGACCAGTTACACTCAAGGTAGAGAGGTCGACTCAAAAGGTTATAATTTGAAGGCAGGGGAGTAGGGAGAGGAGATCCCCAAAGGGTCAACTTGCTAAGATTTTCTCAAAGGACACAGGGCAATCATAGGGGCTTATAATATGAAGAAGGTCTAGAACATGACAAATCAGCAAGAAAGGGTCAAAAACATTGTATCAAAGGAATGTTTTTCTAAGACTGCAAAAAATGCACCTGCTTGCTCTTGAAGGGCAGTGAGGGCTGCCCTGTGAGAATGTCTTTGGAGAACCTTACCCCCCACCCCCACTCCACCCTCCACTGTCCTGATCTTGCCCTTTCAGACTTTTTTAGTCCCTCAAATTCAACATTGAAAAGGGATGCAATTTCAGTCACTTGAGGACACCCAAACTGCCATGTGTGGTGGCGTCTGCCAAAGAGCAGAGTTCTTCAGGGAAGGAAGGGGGTTAGAGAGAGAGTAGCATCACAGTAGAATAGTACAGGCCTAGATGAGGAAAGTGTTAAGACACACAGTTTTGCAGTGTGTATTTTTGTTCTGTAGAAATTTCTGTGGTTTTATAGCAGTATTTTCTGGTGCATCTTCATCTGTAGAAGATTCAACATCTTGAGTTTGTTTTTGTACATGATGTGAGATGTGTGACCTATTTCATTCTTATACAGGTGAAGATCCAGTTCTCCCAACACTGTTTGCTTAGAAGGCTATCTCTTTCCCATTCAACAGGAAGGGATTAAAAAAAATTTTTTTTTTGCCGTATCTTACTTGCCCTATCCAATGTATTTGTTCACTTTCTATTATTCATTTCCCTCGATTGGGGTTATAGAGTCGTTGTTGCTATCAGCTCCCCCCTTCTGTACCCTCAGTGAGTTATTATTCCTTTTACTATTTCTGAAGGACTTACTATCTTGGATTTCATGCATCCAACAATCTTAATTACACAAATGAACATATGCAAATCTAACAGAATTAATGACGTAAAACAGACTATATTAGGGGAGGAAATATTAAAGAACAACAACAATAATACTATAACAACCAGACCAAACCCTCTGCCATCAAGACAATAGTAGCTGGTGAGTTTGAACTGCTGACTTTGCGGTTCGCAACCCAGTGGAAGCATAGTTCCTAAGTAAGTAATACTAGGCTTACCTTCTTACAGACTGAGAGACTAAAAACAAAAAGGATCCTTAATGGAGTCACAGACTATGCATTGAGAGGGGTTCCTGAGGGGGGTAGGGTGGGGCAGGACGGGGATAAGAGGAAGCTGATATCATAAAGGGCAAGAAGAATGTGTTTTGAAAATGGTGGCAGCAATTGTACAATCATTGATCTAATTGAACTATGGATTGTTGTAATATTGGTAAGAGTTCCCAATAAAATGAAAAAGTATTTTATTAAAAAAAGAGTGGGAAGTTTATAATGGAAAGACTTCCTGATGTTAGCAGAAGTGAAGGTTCAAGTATTTTTTGACGTAGGAGGTATGCTAAAAGAATTGACAACCTTTGTGTCTAAGAAACAAACTCACTGCCATCTAGTGGATTCAGACTCCTAGACGTTCTATAGAGAAAGGTCGGACTTGCCTCTGAGTTTCTGAGACAGGAACTCTGATGAGACTTGGAAACCTCATCTTCCTCTTCTAGAGCAGTTGGTGTGTTTGAACTGCTGGCCCAATGGTTCTTGTTTTATTGATGCATCATATTTCATTATGTGGATGAACTAGAGTTTATCTATTTTTCTATACTGGAGGTTTTTTTGGTGGGGGGGTAGGGGTTGACTGTTTCTGTATTTTTTGCCCTTGTGGACATTGCTGGAAAAAAAATAGGTGTGCATATATCTGTTATATTTTTTTATTCCTTTAGGGTGTTTGCCCAGTAGAAAGCTTGCTGGATTGTCAGGTACTTGTAGTTAAATTTGTTAAAGTAAGTGCCATGCTGATTTCCATACTGCTTGTACAGTTCTATGACCCACCAACCATGGAGAAACGTTCGGATCTTTCCATTTCCTCTCCAGCATTTATTTTGTAGTATTGAACTTTGCTAAAAGCTTATGTGAGGTGGTAGCTCATTGTTTTAATTTATATTCTCTTATTTCTAATGGACTCGAATATTTCTCCATGTGGTTCTTGGCCACCTGGATGTTGTCTTTGGTAAACTGCCTATTCATGTTGTGTACCCATGTTTTTATTAGTTATTTATATTTTTCTTGTTATGATGTAGTTTTCTATAAATTTTGGAGGTTAGCCCTTTATCTGCTCTACTATTATTGAATATTTTTCCTACTTTTCAAGTTGTCTCTGTTGATTCTTTTGATGAGATCTTTTGATGTGCCTAAATGTGACGTTTTTAGTAGATCCTTGTCCTTTATTTTATCCTCTACAGTGTGTATATTTTTAATTGCTTGGTAGCATGTTCATGCCTTACATGAGGGTCCTTAAGCCCATCCATAGTTTTCATTGATGGTCTTTTTAATTGTGTGGTTTATATTTTAGGCCTTTCTCCAGTAGAAGTAGTTGATGTGGTAAAGTGTTTTAGTTCTTTTGCCTTTTTGATGTATGCATTTATTACTATAAATTAACCTCTGAGTACTGCTTTTGCCATACCCCAAAGCTTTTGATATGTTGCATTTTCATTCTCATTTGTTTCAAAGAACCTTTTGATTGTGTTTTTTATTTCTTCAATTACCCAGTGGTTCTTAAATGAAGTGTTGTTCAATTTCCATGCCTTTGATTTTTTTTTTTTGGAGCGAATTGGTTTGTGATTGATTTCTAATTCTATGGCATTGTGAATCTGACATGGGTTGTTGTATCATCTTAATGTTTTATCATTTATTGATGCTTGTTTTATGATCTAAAATATTGACCATGGGCACTGAAGAAAATAAAATGAGTTTTTTATGAGTATAGTATTAATATATATACTTCTGAGATCAGGTTGATGTTATTTAATTTTTCTGGATCTTTATTGATTTTCTAATTGATCGATCTTTAGCTGAAAGTGATGTATTGAAGTCTCATGGTGTGATCATATTATGATCAATCATTTCATTTCTGTAAGAATTTGATTAATTTGGTGATTGATTTCATTTGGTATATTAATTATGGTTATAATTTCTTTTTCAATTAAATCTTTCATAATTATGTAGCGACTGTGATAGTGCAGGTAGACAAGAGAAACAAATTCATAAGCTAGCATATGTGTATACTAGAGGAATTGAACATTGAGAAAACATCTCGGTCCCAGTCCAGTCCGAGGTCATAAGTCCAATATTAACCCATATGTTCGATACCAATCCGTAAGTCCTCTTCAGACTCAAAAAGCACATGCAAAGATGCCACGACAACCACAGACCCATTGGGTGCAGACTCTTGTGTATCCAGTGGCGGTTGAAGCATCGAACTCTCAGCACTGGCAGGAGTCTCTATGTGGCTATTCCAGCTTCTGAGGTCTGGTTACGTCAGGGTAAGTCCATGTGGCTTCTCCTTTGGGATATTTCAGAGGGAGTCAACCTGTGTCTTGTCAATAGAGCATCTCCAAGGGACTGAGTAGTGAATTTCTCATCTTTAAGGAGGAAATACAGTCAGTTATCCCAGAATCTCAGGAGAAAAAAACATGCCCACACTTAAATCTCAACAGCTATTTCCAGATTGACTGGCTAGCCTCTATCCCTACACTTTTACTTTGTTTTTTGTTTTTTGGGCATCACTGCCCTCAGGTGGTGGGAGTAGGAGGCCCAGCCTTTGCTCCATGGAGCTGGAATTGAACCTCCATCCCAGAGGCCCGCAATCCCGCGCACAACCACTACGCCACCAGGGCTCAGCCCCAATCCCTACACTTTTAATCCTCAAATTGACACCAGGTTAGATGACTGACACGGTGACCTTCCTCTCTCATTGTGACATTAATTTTGATGTCTATTTTGTCTGAGATGAATATTACTACTACAGTTTTCTTTTGTCTATCATCAGCTTGACATAGGTATTGTTATCCTTGGATTTTTAGTCTGTTTATATCTAAAGTGCATTTCTTGTAAGCTGTATATTAAAAGTTTTTTTTTTTTAATTCTTTAACTGTGTCAAGCTCCCTCACATGTCTACTTCTATTATTGTTCTCCAATCGTCCGCCTTTTCCCTTAAGCCCCTAGTATCGGTTTTTCCATTCCTTCCCCTCTTCCCCTGGTCTCTCCTCCCCACCAACCCTCAATACTTTATACATTGTTATTATTCTGTCATATCTTACACTGCCCGACCTCTCCCCCAACCCACTCCTTTGATGCCTGTCCTTCAAATAGGAGCTTATGTGTATATCCTTGCTGTTGGTTCCGTCTCTCTACCCCACCTTCTCTCCACCCTTCCAGTATCTCCAATTTAACCATTGGCCTGAAGGGGCCCATCCATCCTGGTTTCCCCATATCTCTAGCTCCCCTCTATGCTAGTGTGACTTCTCCAGTCCATCTGGATTTGCAAGGTAGAGTTGGAACCATGATGGTTGGGGGGCAGGGAGGAAGGCTTCAGGAACTAGAGGAAACTTGTATGCATCATCACTGCCTGGCTGCCCCCCGACTGGTCTGTCTCCTCCCCGTGACTCCCCTGTAAAGGGGCGACCAATTACCCACCAGTGGGCCTTAGGTCCCCACCCTGCTGTCCTCCTCCTTTGTAATGATGTGATTCTTGTTCTTTGGTGCTCAATATCTGCTCCCTTCGGCCCCTCTTGATCACGCATGTTGGTGTGCTTCCTCCATGTGGACTTTGCTGTTTCTGCGCTGAATGGTGGCTCGATTATCTTCAAGTCTTTGAGATTCCAGGCATTCTAAAAGTTCTTTTTTAATGTATATATTTTGCTAGTCTTTTGTTTTAGCTCATTCAGTTCATTGCATTCAGTATTATTTTTTATAAATATGGTTTTGTTAGGGTCATTTTGTCCAGTTTTTTTATGGTGTTACTGCTCTCGGTTTTCATGTTTTTTTTTGTATGTGTGTTGTGTTCCTTTTGTTTCTTGTCACTATTATCTGGGTTTCTGTTTTTATCTTACTGGCTTTCATCTGGCTTGTTGTGTTGAAGTTTTAATTTGTCCACTGAAAGTGGTTTCTTTGATTGCTTACTTGTTTGATTTTTTTGTGGTTATGCTCTCCATTTCCAAAATAGTTAGTTGTATTTTGTAAATGGTTCAATACCTTCTCTGTGAGACTCTTAATTGTCTAGTCTCTACTTCCTCTTGTGTTTATTTGTATTTTCATAATTTAATACTGTCTATGATTTCTTGTTTTACCCATTTAGTTTAGCTTCACTGTGAGTATTGCTTATATCAAATTTTTCCTCCATAATTTTCCTATTATTTTTAGGTTGCTTATATGTGGTGGTTATAGACTTTTTTCCATAGACTTTCTTTTAATTTTTTTCTATAAAGATGGTCATGTTTTTATCAGTTTTATTTTTTCCTCATCTGAATGTTTTTTTATTTCTCCCTCATATTTGAGGGATAGTTTTGCAGTATATAGGATTGTCTTTCAGAATTATGGTTATCATTCCATTGCCTTCTTACCTGAATAGTTTCAATAGGAAAATATGAGCTTATCCTGAGTCCTTGGCCTTTGTATGTTATTGTTCTTTTTTGCTGTGTTGCTTTCACATTGCTTCCTTTTATTTTGTACTGGCAAGTTTGATTATTACATGTGATTTCTTTTTAGGGTCAATTCTGTTCAGAAGTCTGTGTAGACTTCCCTGTGTAGACTTCCTGCATAGTTATTTTATATTCTGTTGTGTCCTGATGTTAGGAAATTTCTTCCTTATTATTTCATCACCTCTTTTCTCAGTAGTTATTTCTTCTTTCTGTTCTAAGTCATTTATTGGACAAATATTGTTCCTTTTGATGATATCCAATACTATTTTAGGTTTTCTTCCATTTTCAGTTGTTTTTATAACTTTTTCTTACTATATTTTATTCTAGAGAAATTTACATTCAAGATCACAGAATCATTTCCATTGCTTCTATCCCACGATTTTGTTCTCTCACAATTTTGCCCACTTCTAACATTTTGGTATTTACTTTTTGTACTTCTGTTTGAAGTTGTATCATTTCTAACTTTTTCTTCATCTTATAATCTCAATTTCTATTTTTTTTCTCTAGTTGCTTAAAGAAACTGGCATCCTTCACTGTAATCTTTCTCTTGAAAGGATCAATCCTCCTCTGAGAACTCCTCCAGGTCCATATTTCTGTGTGGTGTTGATAATTGTGCTCTTTTCCCTGTTTCCACAAGTGTATGGAGCGCGACTGCTGATTCTGAAACATGGCATTATTATTTGTTAAAATTATTTTCTATGTTTCACTCTAAATAGAAGGTTGTCCTCACACATCTGTTCCAGAACCTGGGCATTAAAGGGTGGCCTACCTTCAGCAGGAGCCAAAGTCAACAGACAAAAATGGCCTCCATCAAAACTCTGGCATTGAGGCTGGTTCTCAAATTATCAAGGACTACCTGGAAAATATTGATCAAACCAGTGCATGGATAGTGGGGTGGGGAGGGGGAGAGGTAGGTGACTACTTAAGAACACAGTGTTCAGTAAAGCTCTCCTGCAAGGGACCTAAATGTTGATATTGTGTCCAATTAGAATTTGGACATGGGTTTAAGGCAGGCAAGTATTAGCACTTAAGAGTTCTGGGCCCTGCAGAGATGTGCACACTCAACAGTTGAATTGACATCTTCCCATCTTCCCTAATACATGCCTTCTTGAATCTGTACCCACTTGGTCAGTAAGGCCTCCCGATGCTTTAGGGAAACTCTGCCACCATCCATTCTCCAAGAGGTCCCGCCAGATACTGGGAGCCAATCCCTGGGCAATCCTAATCAGGTGAATGTGTGATGAGTGAGTTGGGATCCTTCCAGTACCAGGGCTAAGAGGCTGTGTAAGCCCCATGGCCAAGTTCCTACTCAGCCTCTCCTCAGCCAGGCTGGGGGTTGGTATTGAGGGTGGGGGTGACTATCATTCACCAGTATGATCCAGAGGAGCTAGTACCTCACCAGGTGGCCTGCTGGCTGGGGCAAAACAGAATACACAACCTTTTTTCTTTTTTCTGGGCTTCTTTATGTCAGTTTCTCCCATCTGGAACCCAAGCTGCCCCACTTTTTCTCCAACTTTAAAAGTTTTTTTTTTTCCTTGAGAAGAGGGATTAAGTGCAAACTTCACCCATGGTTACCATGGGTGAAAGAGAGAGTTATTGCTTAGGGGCCATCAAGTTTATGTTAATAGTAGTAGAATGGTTGGGAAAGGATATCATTAATGAATTACAACATGAAGAGTATTAGTAGCACAGAATTGTACATGTAGAAGTTGTGGAATTGTAGAGTGTCGTGTTGAATATATTTTTACCACAGAAAAAATAAGTACATGAACAGTGAGTACAAGAAAAAATGTTATAGAATTGCATGTGCTGGTAACTGTCCCAAATCTTTGATATAATTGAATTATTAGATTATGTGAAATGTGGTTGAAGCGCTAATAAAATTGTTAACAAAAAAATGAGCAACACCAACCAGGTGGCCATGATGATGACAGAATGGTAGTTGGGCACCATGTAGTTTCATTGTTGTGCTTCGGAAGGCTATGGTTAATGTGGTCCATTAGTCCGGCTAATTCTATCCTTGAGTCTTAGATGTACATTCTTACCTGTTCTGGACAGGAAGAAACTGTTGACGCTTCTAAGAGCCCAGTCTCTGCTCCACCCAGTAGAATGTAGAACATTGTTTTTATGATGGAGCGTGTAGTTCTGTCAACCTGATTGTCTGCCATTAACTGTTCTTAAGCACTCGGGCCCAGTGACAGACACTAAAGGTATTTATTTGACTGTGGCTAAGAGAACTTCCTAGTTTTGCTTCAACATTTTGATAGTATGTCAAGTAGGCATGTGGAAATACCCTTTGTAAGACCTACTTGTATGTGCCTGGGAGTGTACCCGTTAGCTTATGTATTTAACTGTGTATTCAAAGTATTTGTGATTACGGTCGATGCAGGACTGAATGTGTATGGACCTGACTCTTGCCTACCTTCCAGGGTCTGCCTTGCTGGTGTTGTGCTGATCTTCCCTTTCGTTACCTGTCACTCAAATTAATATGTCTGATATAGTAACCTAGGTTAACTTAAGGAACACCATCTCATTTCAAACTGCCTTTAACCCCTACTAGCAATTAGCGCCCACCCCACCCCCCACCCCCCCTCTTCTCCTCTTCCTTCTCCTGGCTCTCCCAACAAGACCTTGATTCTTCTGAGATGTCTCCAAACACTGCCTGCCATCTAGCAAGAACTGTACACTATCATGTATGACTTGAATCAGTACCTGCAGCTGTGCTGTTCCCCCCTACCTCGCTACCCACTGCTAGAATATCCCTGTCCTTGAGTCAGCCCCCTATTTTCAACTGTAAAAAGTTTGGAATTTATTTGTTTTGAATCAAGAGGTTTCCAGGTGCTCATCTACTCTGTCCAGCTGTTTAATAAAAACTTTATGAATATAGTAGTGTGGTTCATCTTGCTCATTTACATTTGGAGGTGCCAGCGAGATCCTACTTAGTATAGACTGGTCACCCCCTTCCAAACCCAAGAGTCCACACATGTCCACACCCAGTCATGGAGCAAACCTTGCCCTAGTCTGGTTTCTGGAAACTGTATTTTCTTCTCTTCAGAAGGGAGTTAATGGTTTAAATTCTGGAAACTTGTGCCAGTGTGTGTTTGTAACCTGTTACAGTCTGTCTGATTAAAACTAACTGGTGGGCCAGGCGAGCACCTGGAACTTCCCCTGTGTGTCTGAGTCATAGACTGAGAGGGGGTTAAGAATCAGCTCAGATGACCACTCTTTGGGGGGCCTATTTGCTCCATCACCTTGCAAGCTGTTTCATTACTGGGCTAATAATTACTGTCAGTGAGGAGTGGACTCCTCTCCAAAAGGACTCTTGGCTTGTTTTAGTCTTTTGGGTCACACTCTTTTTTGGCTGTTCAATGTCTCTGACTTTCTCTGCAATGGCTTTCTCCTGCTGCAAATCACTCTCTTAGCCCTTAGCAATTCCTTTGTGGCTCAGGGTGTTCTTGGACACTCCTGGTTCTGCCTGCACCCTGCGATCCCTCTGTGGAATGGTCTGTGATGTTCCCTAGCCTCACCTGTTTACTTCACCTTCTCAGAGGTTTTCCAAAGGTCACCTGCATTGCCTGAGTCTGTCTGTGGTGACTCCTGTCCTTACTCTGCACCCCCGAAGGCAGCGTCCCCCACCCCCCGCTTCTCTCACATGCGGAGAGCAGAGAGTGTTTGAACATACCAAGGAGCCCCTGCTATGCAGTTCGGCACCTCTGGTTCTGTTCTGTCCCTTCTTTTTAAGTCTAATATGCTGACTGTGGAGCAAACTTGCCCTCCAGCTGCCACCACGCTCCCTGTGAGAAAAAGTGGCCAATGCTTTTGGCTTGGTTGGCCATATGGCCAGCAAAAAGTTTTAACTCCTGTAACGTTGCCTGTGTTTTAAGCTCTTGTCACAAGTAACCCTGGTCACCTGATCAGTATTACCTTTTATTAATAAATAGTTTGCCCTTTCTGAGTCAGCCCCTTCCCTGGTTAAAACCAGTTTTGCCTCCTCTGCTAAAATACAAGTTCTTTTGTTCCAAACTTGTTTCAATTTTTTTTAAAAAAGCACTAGTTCCCCCTAAGTCATTTACTGAAAATTTCCCTCCCTCCCTTGTGTACTTCAGTTCTCCCTCCCCACGTTTCTTCTTTCAACCCCCCAACCCCACTCTGGCCACCTGCCTCACTCAGCTCCAAGCCCAACATCAAGAGTTCCCCAGATCCTGAACTCTTATCCAGTCACCTAGTGCCCTGTGCTTTCCACAGGAGGCCAGCCCTCCTGATAATTTTTCAAGTTGCCCCTTGCTTCTCTCTGTGTTCCCTTTTCCCACTCTGACCTGTACACCTGAGAAGCTTCCCCACACCCTCCTTTTTTTTTTTTTTTTTTAAAGAAACCTCATTCATGTCTTACTCCCTCACTGAGTCCGTTTTTCTATACTCCCCTCCTCTAAGGGTGGAGGGCCCTGGTCATTTACCACAGGTCTCTGCTTGTAAGCATAAAAGTTTCAGCAACAGCAAAACTTCCACCAATGTGTCTAAAAAACCTGAGGTAATCCCTCAGCAAAAAAAGCCTGCCAGTGTGCTTTTTGAACATCTCCAAAAGGATTAACATGTTTTCACTCCTAACCCTTCATCCCCTGAAAAATGCGTGGACAGTCAACATAACTTTGTCCTGCAGTCTTCCCCTGACATTCACAGTTACTGTAGCTGAAAGGCTTTGCTAGCACGAGCATTGGCCAGCTGTAGAAATCACACAAAAGGTCTTTGCTTTGGGGGTTTTTGTGTGTTTTTTGGGGAGCCGCTGCTGAATTTGAACCTCCAAGCCCACGGCCGCAGTCCCGCACTCAACCACTTATGCCACCGGGGCTCAGCCCAAAAGATCTTTGATAATCATAATCTTGAAAAAAAAAAAAAGGAAGCTGCTGTGTCATCTAATTAGGCTGAGAGGCATCAAGTAAAAATGTAGTTACTGATATCCAAGCAACCCTCCCTCACCCTGTAATCAAAGCCAGTGTGCATGCTAACTGTAAGCAGGACTGGCCATTGAGAAAATAAAGGCCCAAGTCACAGACCCCCTTCTAAATCTGTCGCCATGCTCACTCTGCCCACCCAGGATTCAGACTCTGAATAGGGAAGCTGGATCTCTGTCTTACTCATCCCCCAGGAACTCGTCGTCACTGCATCATATTGGGGCAGGGGCAACCTGTTCACTTTCTGATAAATATTGGAGCTGACCTTTCTATTCTTTTTTTATTTCTTGGGCATCACTGCTCTCCGGTGGTGGGAGTAGGAGGCCCAACCCCACTGCTGGAATTGAACCTCCGTCCCAGTGGGCCGCAGTCCCGCGCACAACCACGACGCCACCGGGGCTCAGCCCCGAACTTTCTGTTCTTAAACAGCCACCTGGGTCTCTCTAGGAATACTGTGAGCATTCAAGGAGCCACTGATCAGATTAAATCATATCCTTTCTCTACTGTGAGAACTGTAAATTTTGGACATAAGACTGTTTATCACTCATTCCTTGTGGTTCCAGACAGCTTTTATGCTTTGATGGGCTAGGACCTCCTGCTGAAACTCTGTGCTGTCATCTCCTTCTCTGTGACCCATCTGTGTTAGGCAGGGTTCTCTAGAGAAATGAAACAGGACACCTAAGATTGTGTACATATGTGTGTGTTCATACACACACACACACACACACACACATATATATGTTTATGCAACGAGAATGACTTTACAGCTAATTAGTCCACACAGAGGGTTCAGTTCAACTCACTTCAGAGTAACAGGTATACTGGAAGTCCTTCAACTTGCGTGGGTTGCGGGGTCAAGGTCACAGAGCAGACAGCAGAGCCCTTGGGAAAGGTAAGCAGCAGGGTGGGTCTCTAGCACACAGTAGCTCAGGAGTTTGGTAAAGCAGGCCCATATGGGAAATAGAACACAAGCAATGCAAAGCCACAGGATCCGCCAGCCTCAAACTCAAGCAATACATACACCAGCAGCATGGCCAAGCAGGTCTCAAAGGAGCCCCAAACTCTAGTGTCAAAATTCATGGGTTGACCTGGTCCATAGGTAGTGTAGCTTACAGGTGGAGGCAAAGAAGTAGCTAAAGAAGTAATACACATGTTCCAGCACATTCTGATCACCAGAGAGCAAGAGCGGGGGAGAGTTGGGTCTTGCACAGCCATTTATTTCTTTGTCTTCCATACTGCAACCTAATTCCACATGTTCCTGTTGGCCTGGTTGGCACAATAAACCTGTCACACCATCCAATTATAAGCTTCTCTTCCTGACTACCTGCTTACCAGCTCACCATCTCTGTTCCCTTCTTTGAAGAATTTTACTTACTGCTCCTGAGCCAGAGCCATCTATAGATTCCAGCCTCCTCACCTCTCTACAATGCCAACTCTCCAGGCCTTGTTGCCCATCACCCTACAGTTGTAATGACCCTCCTCTGCACTGCTGAACCTGCTCATGTCAAAACAGCCTCCTGTCAGCCTTAGGACCAGGCTGGGAATCTACAAATATATCGACCGCCTGTTACAAACTGGCATCCTGTTGCCATGCAGATCTCTGGAAAACACTCCTATTTCCTGTTTGGAAACCTGAGACTGATGATTACCACCTTGATCAGAACTTAAGAAAAGTCAACAAAAAGGTAAAAAAAAACCCACCCCACAGTGCCTAACCCACATACCTTACTATGCTTTCCATCTACCGACTACGTCGTCTTCACTGTATTAGATTTAAAAGATGCCTCCTTCACTCTACTGCCTCCAGCAGCCATTCAGGCTACTTTTGCCCCTTAGTGGAGTGACCCAGCAGCTACTGGAATCTCCCAATTGACCTGATGTCGACTCCCTCAAGATTTCCAAAATTTTGACTGTTTTGTTCAGAGAGACCCTCAGCAAGGATTTAAAATTTTTCATTTCTACACACCCTAATCTCTTTCTTCTCCAATACGTAAATGACTTGGTTTTAGATGCCATTTGGTTTGCTTGTTGCTTGTAAGACAATACAGATTTACTACAACTGCTACAGAGGAAAGGGATATAAGTCTTCAGTAGGAGGGCCCAGTTTTATGTCAAACAGGCTGCCTTGCTTTAATATCATCAGATGCAACGTAAGCATAAGCAAACCTTACCTTGAAAAACAACCATTCCACAAAGCCCTCCTACACAGACCAAAAAAAAAGTCTCTCTGGAAGTTTCTAGAAGCAAGAGTAAGCTGTCATCCATTGCAGAGGCCCCCAAAGCACTGATATGTTGGAAGAACCTGGTAATAGTCTGACTGTCTCTACCACTTGAAGAGATACTTCATATCTCAAAGTTGTCAAACCTCTCTCAGTGTACGCTGTATGCCTGATGCCATTGGTAACGCCAAACTCTCCCAATGACTCAGCAGAAGATTTCCAGCTAGTTTGCCAGCTGCTGGCCTGCCTGGGGGTTAGGGTGGGGGACAGTTGAAAAGTTCTCCCAAGGAACAAGTGCTTCTGCATGTGGTTGTAACCACGCACCTAGGAGCTACTAAGATGCTCCAGATTCTGTCTTCAGCATGCTGTACACCTCACCTCTGTCACTTAATGGTGCTGGAGAATCAATTAAATGATCAACAGGGTTCCAAGTTCCTCTCCGAAAACCCTGCCCCAGCAAACATTGAGAACTGGGATTTACTGAAATTAAGCCACTGACTGTTAGGTGCAAGTATCTGCTAGTGTTTTTAGATACCTTTTGGACAAACTGCCTCAGTTTTAACTAAATTCCTTTTAAGTGAGATTATTCCTAGGCCTGGACTCCTACTATCGTTAGGATCTGACAATGGTGGCCCTATGTTTACCTCCCATGTCTCTGAAGGTCTAACAAAGGTACTTTATATCAAGTGGAAGTCCAACTGGTCCTCCCAACCTCACTTGATTTGCACTATTAAATCCACATTAGCTAAGCTGATTCTGGAGACTGGAAAATAGTTACCAGAGCTCCTCTCCCTTTCTTTTCTGTGGGCATGGTATGTCCTCTGTAAAGATAAGTTCACCCTTTTAAATTGTGTCCCACCTTCGCTGATCTAACTAACCAATCCCTACTTAAAAGTATTTCCAGTCTCCAGCAGGTAGTCAAAGGTGTGGCATCAAGTCCAACCCAGACTCCTCCTTCCTGTCTCACCTCCTTGTCATCTGTTCCAGCCCAGGGACTCTGTATACATCAAAGGTGGAAGAAGAAAGAACTAGAACAAAATTTAAAGGAACCCTGTCCTGTCATCTTGACTGATCCAATGTTTAAAAGTTGCTGGCCAGCCTTCCTGAATTCATTTTCCACACCAAACCAGGACCCTTTACAAACTAGAAAGCAGTTCTGTCCATCAACCCCTTGAAACTAAAGCTTCAGTAAAATAGACTCATTCAGCCTGTTCCACTTGTTTAGAGTTTGCTTATTTGTACCAGCCCCTTCCAGTTTTGGTTTCACTTTAACCACTTTTAAACCGGGACTTCAAGTTAAAAAGCCCTCATGGACCCCTGGCCAGCCTGCTTTGTTCAGAATAGATATGGGTAATTCCTTTGATACTGTTGTTAAAACTCAAAAGGTAAGTCCTGTAGCTCTTTCTTTTAGGGCCCATGAACACTCCGTCCCAGAATTCACAGTTTATGGAAGCTTTTCTTATGTCAGCACTCTGTTTTTTACTTACATTTCAGAAATCGAAGTTGACATTCAGGATATAACAACTGGGTTCCTGTGTCATTTTTAAAGTTGCATAAATATAAAAGCCTAAAAATATGGACCAAGCAATATACCATACAACTCCACTCTGCCTGCAGAGAAAAGCCTCCACTCTCTCCCTGTTCCCCCAGGAAGCTGCAACCCATTTTTCCTCAAATGTTGCCAACCCTACAGCAGCTTCCTGGTTTCCCAGACAACCATGAAACCTTGGTCTGTGAAAGGATAAAACCCTGGAGTGTTGTCAGCTATGGAACAACTGCCCATGAGATGCTAGACCCTCCCGTTTTCCAGAATGGGCTCATTTTCTGCTTGGTAATTTATATATTGCCCTAAGTGTATGCTTACAGTACCCATAAAGGCTTAAACTTAATTCTCTCAAGACAGGTTATGTGCTGCCTTGGGGAAACTTGTTTTTATGCTAACTACTCAATAATACTCTTTGCAAAAAGTAAGTGATTAGACCAATGCAAAAGAGAAAGAGAATCTCAGGAATCCTGGTAGTATAGACTTTTAAAAGCTTTGGTTAACCTCCTGATAAACTGGCATTGCTGGCCCTTTGTTTTTAATACTGTTAACACTACTTACAGGTCTGTGTCTCATACATTGTCTTTATCCAGAAGCCATACTATGTACTTTACATAAAGACATAAATTGTACTTTGTCCAGAAGACATACTATGAATCCACTTCATGGTACTTTAAGCACAGTACAGTTTTATAGCCCAGTATGCCTCTGAGCCCGTGGTTTGACTCCCTGTCTAAAAAAGTGGGGAGGGAATGTAGTGACCTATCTGTACATGAGAACACCATCCTGTTCCAAACTGACTCTATCCCTTGGTAGCAGTTAAAGCCCCTGCTCCTCTTCCCTCTCCCAACAAGACTTTGATGCTTCTGAGATGTTTCCAAGCACTGCGTGCCCAATTAGCAAGAAATCAGTACTATCTTGTAAAACTTTGGATTAGCACCTGTAGCTATGCTGTTCCCTAGCCCTGTCAGCCTAATAAGAATGTAACGGCTAGAAAATCCTTCCCTTGACCCAGACACCTACCTTGAACTATAAAAAGTTTGGAATTTCTTTGTTCTGAATCAAGGTTTCCTAGTGCTAGTCTACACTTGAGTCCAGCTGTTTAATGTTTTATTTATTAACATCGTGGCGTGATTGATCTGGCCTGTTTACAACATCTATCTAGGTAGAATGGTCACCATCTGAAAATAGTTCTTACATGAACAGATTTTCTTGACCTTTTATGATAGTGCTCCTAACATATTTTCCCTTTTATGATTGACTCATTACTCTTGTCAGATGTCCTCCAGGCTTGTCCATGTTTTGATGTGTTTTGCAGATTCACTCATTGCTACTCTTTTATGTTCCATAGTATTCTGTATGTATGTACCAGAGTTCATCTGTTCATTGTTATGGGCACTTAGATGGCTGGAATCTTCTTGCTGTTGTGCATGATGCTGCCATGAACATGGATGTGCACATACTGTACCTGTCCATGTAACAGCTCTTCTCTGGACTGTCTACATGTGCTTATTGGTCACCTGCACGCCATTTTCGGTGAGGTATCTTTACATGCCCTCTGCCCTTTTTTAAATCGGATATTTGTACTTACTAAGGTGTTGAAATTTTCTATAGATTTCAGAAATTTGTCCTGATATATCATTGCAACCCCCCCACCCCCGCCCTGGACTGCAGGTTCCTTTTACTATCCAGGTAAAAACTTTTGAGGTACTTAAGTGTCTAATCTTTAAGAGCTTATAGTCAGCTAGTTGTCTTTTTTTACTTTCTGTGTTTGATAGTGTGTTTATATGCCATATATCAGAGCCTCTAAGTTAGTCCCTGTTTTTTTCATTGTTAGTCTTGTGTGTGTGTGTGTGTGTGTGTGTGTGTGTGGCATCAATGCCCTGGTGAGAGTAGGAAGCCCAGTCTTGCTCCTGGAGAGCTGCTGCTGAGTTTGAACCGTCAACCCTTTGAGCCGCAGTCCTGCACACAACCACTATGCCACCAGGGCTCAGCCCTCATTGCTAGTCTTTATAGCTTTAGATTTTACATTTGTGTACCTGATTCATCTTGAGTTCGTTTTTTAATATGATGTGAAATAGGGATCCTATTTCATACCTGCGAGTTATTCTGGCACTGTTTGTTAACTAGTCTATCTCTATGTAACATTTAATGAGTTTGGGCTGCTTGTCAGAAATCAAAGCTGCCCGTAGGTGGAAGGTTTTCCTTCTGGCTTCACTGTTCTGTTTCAGTAGCCTGTGTATCTGCATGGTACCCAGTACCAGGTGATTTTGACTATTGGAGCTGTGTTTTGAGATGATAAGGTTCATTATCTTTGACTTAATGGTTCTCTAATAGTGCTTTGCTTATCTGGGGTCTCTTTCCTTTCCATATAAAGTTAATGGCTAGTTTTTCCATCTCTTTAAATCTTGATGTTAGAATCTGGATTTTGGGCTGAGCCCCAGTGGCGTAGTGGTTGTGCACGGTACTGCGGCACCACTGGGATGGAGGTTCAATTCCAGCTCCACAGAGCAAAGGCTGGGCCTCCTACTCACACCACCTGAGGCCAGTGATGCCCCCCCAAAAAACAAAACAGAACAAAACAAAAAAACAAGAATCTGGATTTTAGGTCTCTTTTGTTAAGTGTCTTACTTTCTTGTAGTGTTTTCTAGTTTGCTTTATGTGGATATTTTACATTGCTGGTTAAATTTATTTTGAAATTTGTCATTTTGTTGGGGGTTAGTTTTGTAAATAGCTCATTACCATAAAGGGATCTGGCTGATTGTTGTTGGGTTGGTTTTTTGTTTTTGGCTTTTGGGGCATCACTGTCCTCTGGTGGGCATCATTCCCAGCCATTGCTCCTGTGGAGCTGGAATTGAACCTCCATCCCAGTGGGCCACAGTACCACACACAACCACTAAGCCACTGGGGCTCAGCCCTATTGGGAGTTTTTTAAATGCCCACCATTTCTTCTTTAGTTAAAGATTTATTCAAATTTTCCACCTCAGTCTGTGTTACTTTGGTTTGATTTAGTATGTTTCCAGAAGTTTGTCACAGTTTCTAGATAAACTAGAAGTTTATTCTGTTTTGCAAAATTGCTGAAATAAAGTTCCTCACGATCTTTGTTGTTTTTATTTCAGTTGGCTCTCTTGTGGTGTCATTGGTTTTACCTTTTTTTAATTCCTGTTAGTTGCATCTTGCTTTTCCTTCTTTATATTTGGCAGTAGTCTGTCAATTTTGCTTATCTTTTCAAAGGACTAACTTCTAGTATTACTGATTCACCCTATATTTCTTTTTTCATTCATTTCTATTCCAATTTTTCCCCATTGATTTTATTGGGGGCTCTAACAGCACTTATAACGTTCCATACATCATTTGTATCAATCATATTTGTATACATGTTGCCATCTTCATTTCCAAATGTTTTTTTACCTGAGCCCTTGGTATAGGCTCCTCATTTTATTGGGGTCTCATACAACTCCCATCACAATCCATACATATATCAATTGTATGCAGGCCACATTTACACATTTGTTGCCATCATCACTCTCAAAACATCCTCACTCTACGTAGGCCCCCAGTATCAGCTCTCCATATTTCCCCTCTCTCTTCCCCTCCCCCATGAACCCTCAATAATTTACAAATTGTTATTACCTTTTCATATCGTACACTGTCCAGTGTGTCCCCTCACTTCCCTGTTGTCTGTACCCCAGAGAGGAGGTTATATTCACATCCCTGAAATTAATTCCCCCTCTCTACATCCCTCCACCCTCCCAGTATCACCACTCCCTAGCCCTGAGGGATCATCTATCCAAACTTCCCCATGTTTCCAACTCCAGTGTACATCCCCTGGTTTAGCTGGATTTGTCTGGTAGAATTGGGGTCATGATAGTGGGTGAGAGAAAGCATTTGAGAACCAGAGGAAAGTTGCACCTTTCTTTGTTACTACAGGCTCATCTCCTCCCTGCAACCCGTCTGTAAGAGGATGTTGCTTCACATATTGATGGGCTTTGGGTCCCCAACCTGCACTGCCCCTCATTTATAATGATATAATTTTTAGTTCTTTGATGCCTGATACCGGATTCCTTCAACACTTCGTGGTCACACAGGTTGGTGTGCTTCTTCCATGTAGGCTTTTTTGCCACTTGTTTACTTTCAAGACCTTAAGACCCCAGACACTATATCCTTTGATAGCTGGGCATCATCAGCTTTCTTCACCACATTTGCTTATGGGGTCTTAAAGGCTTGAAAGTAAGCAGGCGGCCATCCAGCGCAGAAGCCACAAGGCCCACATGGAGGAAGAACACCAGCTTGTGGGACCGTGAGGTGTTAAAGGGATCAATTATCAGGTCTCACGAACTAAGAATCATAACATTATGTGCTACCCCAGTCTTTGTACTCCCTCTGGTGGTGACTGTATCTACACACGCACGCACACTTTTGTATTTGTGGGAGTAGGTGCTGATTGTGCCCTTCTTCCTCTTTGTTGTCTATTGCTGTAAATTGTTCTCTGGCTACTGCTTATGTCCTGTCCTCAAGGTTTTGACATCTTGTGCTTTCATTCTTGTTTGATTTAAGACACTTATTCCTATTTTTATTCTGTTACCTTGTTATTGAGGAACCCTGGTGGCACAATATTTATATATTTGGCTGCGAACTACAAGGTCAACAGTTGAAAAACACCAGCCACTCTGAGGAAGGAAGAGCTTTCTACTTCTGTCATCTGGAAGCTCACTTGGAAAGTTCTTCCCAGGCCTATGGGGGGGTCACTGTGGGTCAAAATTGACGCTGGCAGTGAGGAGTGAATTAATGATTTTAAAGCAGAGTGTTTAAGTCAGATTCTGCGTATTTAATATTTTTCCCCTCCTCTGTTCCTGGTCGTGATAGCTAATGTTATAGTATTGTGATCCAAGAGGAAACTATAGTTTTTTAAAATCATTTTATTTGAGGCTCTTACAGCTCTTATCACAATCCATACATATATCCATTTTGTCAAGCACATTTGTACATTTGTTGCCATCATTTTCAAAATATTTTCTTTCTGCTTGAGCTCTTCGTACCAGCTCCTTATCTTTTTCTCCCTCCTCTACCCTCCCTCCTCCTCCCTCCTCCCCTCCCTCATAAACCCTTGATAAATTATAAAATTTTCATTTTTATATCTTGCATCATCTGCTGTATGTCAGTCATTTTTGTTAGCCGTTCCCCCTTTCTTCCCCTACCTTGCCCTTATGGTCCTGGTATCGCTGCTCTTTGGTCCTGAGGGGTTTATCTGTCCTGCATCCCCTGTGTTTCTGGCTCTTATCTGTACCAGTCAGTGTACATGCTCTGGTGTAGCCAGACTTGTAAGGTAGAATTGGGGTCATGATGGGGGGGATGGGGAAGCATTAAAGAATTAGAAGAAAATCGTGTGTTTTCTCGATGCTATACTGCATCCTGACTGGCTTGTCTCTTCCTTGTGACCCTTCTGTAAGAGGATGTCCAATTGTCTACAGAGATGTCCATTTGTCTACAGGTGGGCTTTTGGGCCTCTGCTCCATCCATCCCCTCATTCATATCCATATGATCCCATCAACACCTCATGATCACACAAGCTGATCTGCGTCTTCCATGTGGGCTTCGTTGCTTCTCAACTAGATGGCTGCTTATTTAACACAAGGCTTATTTAAGCCTTGAAGACCTCAGATGCTATATCTTTTGATAGCCGGGTAGCACCAACCTTCTTAATCACATTTCCTTATGCACGCATTTTGTCTTCAGCTCTCAAGTCAGGAAGGTGAGCATCACAGAATGCCAGGTTATTAGAACAAAGTGTTCTTGTGTTGAGGGAGTACTTGAGTAGAGACCCACTGTCCATCTGCTATCTAATAGTTAACATAAATATATGTACATAGATTTATTTGCCTGTGTACATGCCTATATATAGAACCTCTGTAAATGGCCTTTTCCTCCTAGTTCTTTCCTCTATTTCCTTTTATTTTCCTTGTGTCCCACTATCATGTTCGGTCTTCATTTGAATGTCTGTAATTCCTTCCGGTTACATTGCCCTTGATCAAGCCCTCCCAGGCCTCTTAAACCCTCCTCGTTGATTTTAAATCACTTGCTGTGCCCTTGTCACCCGTATTTGTTGACCGTTTTTTGACTTTTTTTTTTTTTAATGTTACTGATGCTTGCTCTGTGGTGTAACATGCTGTCTTTCCTGGAGAATGAGCCATGTGGGCTGGAAATGTGTGTATGTTGAGGAAGGTTTGCTGTGTAAGAGGGAAGTTGTGAGACTTTCAGAATGACGTTTGTCATCAATATTCAATTCACCTTTTTGGAAATAAGAAAACCATTCGTACACTTGAGTTTTTTCCATCCTGCTGTCCTTGTAAGCTATGTTTAAATTATAACCGTTTCTGCAGCATTTTTCCTGAGCAAGAAACAACATTTCACAGCCACATGCTGTTCTCTTAAATTGGCAGTCACAAAAAACAAGGTACAAGCAAAAATTTGCTGTGTCCAGAGAGAACCTTCCCAGGCAACAGGACTGGGTGTACTAACTCAGAGCAAGTTGCTTAATGCTCGCCTAGCAGGAAAAATGTATATTGTGAAAGCTCCGCTCTGCCCAGTGCAGTTCAGTTTTGTTTTTTTTCTGGGGGGTTATCCCATCATTTATCTATAAAGTCAAGTTGGTTGATTGGAGGTGTTAAATTCTTACGTATTGTGGCAGTCATGTGCTTATGTTAATTTTATGATTGAAATGTAGGGGTGGAGTCTATCCTGTTAATCTGGAGATAGCCATTGAGTAGCCAATGAGGCCTCTATGTGGGCATGGCTTTCTCCTGAGATTTCTGGGAAATTTCACGATATTTCCCTCGTGAAGATGAGAAGCTATCTTCCCCAGTTGTTGGGAGTTAGTCTCAGAGGCGATGAGTAACAGAAAAGACAAGATGGCAGCGTCCGAGAAGCTGGAGGAGCTGGTGGAGAGACCACATGGCTTTGCCCTGATGGAGCCAGACCTCTGAAGCTGGAGCGGCATGCTGTTGATGGACCCTGAGCCCTGGAAGCGAGGAGCCATGAGGAGAACCCTGCCAGTGCCAGAATTCTGCACCCACTGACCTGTGACTTCGTGAGTTGGAAGGAGACTTTGTAGGTTGATTTCGGGCATATGGGTTAATATCGGACTTATGACTTTGTACTGGACTGGATTGGGATGCCTTCTTAGTGTCACATTCCTTTTGTAGATAAACCCTTTCCTTATATCCATATGTGCATCTATGAAATTTGTTCCTCTAGTCTACCCGGACTAATACATGTATCTCTTTTAGGAGCCTTAGTGGCATTAAGTAGATTAAGTATTATGCAGTCCGCAGTTAAATCCAAAGAGTCCGCAGTTAACTCCACCAGCTACTCTGCATTGAAAAAATGTGACAGTCTGCTTCCATAAAGATTTATGACCTCAGAGACCCTCAGAGGCAGTTTTACTTTGCCTTAGAGGGCCACTGTCAGACTCAGTAGCAATAGGTATCTTTGTGGCATTTATATACTAGGTCCTTCATCAAAGTGAGGTCTAGAAGTCACCTGCTATTGTTGTGGTACTGTCTATTTCTGTTTTCCATTGTTTGATTTACATATTTTGAGATTCTTTCCTTGAGTACATATGTATGTATACTGTCCTCTTGAATTGACCCTTTAATAGTAACGTAATTATCTTCCTTCTCTCTTTTGCTTGTTTTTGCTTTAAAGTCCTGTTTTATCAGAAAGTAGTCCTGCTTCTCTGATTTTCTTTGGTTACCATTGCTTGATTTTTCACCCTCTCCCCACCCTTTTATTTTCAGTATTTTTATCTGTGTGTATAAGAGGTGTCTTTTGTGGACTGAATATTTATGAGGGGCAGAGCAGTAGGACAAGTCTTGAGGCACTCTGTTGGCATTGTTTCAGCCGCCTCTGTAATTAGTAGTTCCATAACTACACATGTATTCCCTCTTCCCATTTGGAAGTTGCCATTTACTGATGCTTCTCTGTTCCCTATTTTCAGTCTTGTTAGCTTTATTTTATTTTTGAAAATTGTTTATCTGGCTCAGTTTTCAAATGATAGTGTCATGTGACTTGGCTAACATTTTTGGTTCCTTATATGAAGAATGCTCTTTACTATTTTTTGTAAGATTTGCCTAGTTTTTACAAATGTATTTAATTCCTGTTTATCTGGAAATGCCCTTATTTTAGTATTATCTTTGAGGGCCAGATGTGCTGGAGGTAAAATGGGTCATCCCATGGGCTTCTTGCCCAACTGTGTTCTGCTGAGAAGTCAGTTCAGTTTGTCCTGGCTCCCGTTTTTGATGGTAACATTTTAGCTTTCCGCCTCTGCTGATGGGACGTTCGATCATTATTGGCCTTCGTGCTTTTCTGGTGGGGTCTCTCCTGCTTGGGGTTCATTGAGCCTCTTGGGTGGATATCTTCTCTCATGATATTTGGGAAAATTTCTGCTAGAAAATCTTTTTAAATGCCCTCAATTATTTTTTTTTGTCTCTTTGTCTTTTGCAGTTCCAGTTCCAATTATGTGTAAGTTATTCCTCTTGGTGGTGTCCCTCATAACTCTTGGGTTTACTTTCATTTTTCTTTTTCCTTCATCTAATTTTTTACCAAGGGAACTGCTGACTTCCACTGATTCCACTCTGTTCCCTTGCCTGACCTAGGCCTTACCTATTTTTGAAATGTCAGTGCACATCTTCTGGGTTCCTAGGTGCTGTTGATGTGTGCTTTTTCTAACTGATCTCTGCAGTATGAATGGCTGTGTGGTTCAAGTGGCCTTCCAGGAATGAGGCATTACGGGTCTCCTTCTAGATCCAGACAGCAATAGAAGAAACAGAAACATAATTGACAATAAGTTGCTGAGACACACTCAGGAGAGCATAGGCATCTCAGTCTGTCTTGGGGGATTAAAAAGTAAGTTTTCAAACAAGAAAGTTATACCATCCTAGCTGTGGTATCAGTTCTTAATTTGGAGGGAAATCTGTAGCTATGAACGGTCTCACCTTTCTCCCCCTGAATAGCAATATAACCAAGAGATCACCGACTTGAAGCAACCAGTATTGGTTAGTCAGCCCAAGAGGAGGAGGGGCCCTGGGGGCTCCCTGCCAGGGCCCGCCATGCTCATTCCTGAGCTCTGCTACCTGACAGGTACGATGAGGCTATGTGCCGGGAGGACTGTACTCTCGGCCCAAAAGCCTGAAAGAGGCCTTACTGCCCCTCCCCAGCCACCCCCAAACACACCTTTTCCTGGGAAACTGGTTCTACTCATTACCACCACACCTCAGGGGTTACTAAAGTTGACTTTTGTTCCTTGAACATGCACCTTAAAGCGTTGTTTTTTTTTTTTTTTTTGTGGGGGGGGGTGTCGTGTTTTGTATGAAGGTCTGACTGATAAGATGCGGAATGACTTCAACGTGATGAAGGACCTTGCTGTTCATACACGATTGACTCCGGAGCAGAGGCAGCGGGAAGTTGGCCGGCTCATTGACTACATCCATAAGTACGTCCTTCCCTGACGTGGCTGTTCCACTGTCTGCACAGTACTTGTCTGGGTTTTAGAGGTAGCTCTGTTCAAGGAGAATGATGGAGAAGTATTAGGGGGTGGGGCTTGTGCTTCGTGTTGTTCAATGAGGCTACAGTTTGTCTGGAGTAATAATAACAATAATATCAAGCCTGGTGTTCATGACCTTCCAGTTCTCCACTAGAAAGAGGCAATGAATAGAGAAGAGAAAGGCTCTGCCCTAGTGATAGCAGGGGCTGACCTGGAGGCTGATCATCAGAGCAGTAAAATAGACAACGCAAAGAAGAGCATTGATGAGGTGAGAGAAGCGAGGATTGTCCTCGAGCGGCAGGTCCCAGTGTTCTCGCTGGGGTTTCAGGCTCCAGAGGCAGGCACTCGCAGTGTGTACATACTGGGGTGGGCTTTCCATTCCTGCAGGGGTGAGTGGTGCTTGCAATCTGTTTTACCCACAGAGACGACAACGTGCAGAGGGAGCTGCGAGACTGGGGTTTGAGCTTTGACTCTAACCTGCTGTCCTTCTCGGGAAGAATCCTGCAAACAGAAAAGATTCACCAAGGTGGAAAAACAGTAAGGCCACTCAGTGCTTTCAAGTGAGATTTGGGGCAGAGTCACAGTACGAGTGGTAGGAATTGCTGGTCACTGTTATCATTGTCTTTATCCCACCTTTCTTGTCTCACCTGCCATCTCCACCCTCCATCAGCAAATGTCGACCAGCTCAGGTTTTCAGCAATGAACCAACTTTGAGAGGAGGCACTGAAGAGTGTCACTTGTAGCTGAGTCTTCTAAGTCATTTGCAAGACTTAGCTAAAAGCTGGCTTGATTATTTTGTGTAACCTGACTAATTTAAATTGCGCCATCTGATGGGGTTGGTAATTGGCCTGCCATTAACATGGGGAGAAAAATCAACTTCATTTTGGCCTCCCTTCTGCCTAGACCATTTGTTTGAAGGGACACATTTAATATACTGTGCAGGCTTTTCTGTTTTCTCTTCAGAAAAGGAAAATCTCGTATAAGAAAAGTCATTGTTATGTAGTTGTCTTCAAGTGCCAAAAACCAATGTATTTACAAAATATAGTGCCTTTCCTGCTTCCCACATGCTTTGTGTGTGCCAGTCTGATCATGGGATGCAGCATTTTAATGATATCCGTATTTTAATACTGAGTTCCTCTGCGAGAGGCACACCCAGGCTTCTGGGCCCTGGACCCCTGACCCTCTGCTGCGTTGCTGGAGGAATTCTCTGTGGCCCTCACTCAGTATCTGGCACCTCAGTCAGGTCACTTCATTTCTAAGCCTTCATTTTCCCTGTCTGTCTTGAGGAAAAAGCAACCTACCCTTGTAAACTCTAGAGACCATTAGAGGAGAATGCCACGGAGGTAGGAAGGACAGAGAATGATCACACCAGGGAGCTATGACGGTGACCCTGTTTAAGGGAAGTGGACAAAAGGGCATTTTGTCTATCCCTGCAATTTAACCATAAGGCTAATGGTCCGATGTTCAACGAATGCATGGTGAACAGTTGAAGATACTTGGCTTTACCAGCATGTCTGACCTTTCTTCCAGTTTGATTACAACCCACAATATGCAGACTGGTCCAAAGAAACCAGAGGGGCACCACTCATTAGTGTCAAGCCCCTGGACAACTGGCTGCTGGTCTACACTCGGAGAAACTATGAGGCTGCAAATTCACTGATTCAAAACCTGTTTAAAGTCACCCCAGCCATGGGTATACAGATGAAAAAAGCGGTCATGTGAGTTCATCAAGCCCCTTTCTGCCCTGCAGAGCCACTGACATTTTGAAAGGTTAGGAGACTCAAAAGTGGTGAGACCATTTAAAGGAGCAGTAGCAAAGCGGAGTGCTGACATGGCTCTCTGTAATGCCTCTCTGCTACAGAGATGCCTTTTACTAACATAGAGTGGCTGCTGGGAGAAAGAACAGATAAGACTGTCGACAGGAAATATGTGCCTGAGATAAAACCACTGTGAGTTGGGTGGGTATAAGAAGCATGCCATGTTTTAGACAGAAGTGTGCTACATGGGCTGTAATTAATAGAGAATATGTTCATGCATTTCCTCTGTTGATCGCTTTTCTTGAATGTTGGATTGTGTACTTCCATTATAGGATTGAGGTGGATGACAGAACAGAAGCCTATTTACGAGTCTTACAGCAAAAGGTTACCTCAGATACGCAGATAGTAAGTAGCTAACTGATTTGTCCTTGTCACTTACTATCCAGGTGGCTCCTCTTTGAGGCCGCACTGTGTATGGATAACAGAAGGAAATCCCACCAGGTTTCTGAGCCATCTGTGTGGTTATAATTAATACAATACCCAGGCAGTTTCCTTTTTTTGTTTGTTTGTTTGTTCTTTTGTTTTGGGCATCACTGCCCTCTGGTGGTCTTGGGAGCTACCCAACGCTGCTGCTGAGAGCTGCTGCTTAGAGCCACTGCTGGATTTGAACCGCCAATCCCTCGGGCCACAGTCCTGCACTCAACCACTTAGGCCACCGGGGCTCAGCCCACCCAGGCAGTTTTCAAAAACCAGCTGAATGACTGGTTTTTAAGGGACATTGGTAAATCTTAACGTGTTGAGTTCATTTTCCCAGGGTTTTACGCTTTCTCAAACCAGTCACAACTTTACAAAGGTCAGGTCCCAGGTTCCAGCTCTCATCTAAACAAACAAGCAAACCCAACTCGTTGTCATCGAGCCAAATCTGAATTACAGCAACCCTGTAAGGCAGGACAGACCTGCCCCTGGGTCAGTCTGCACAGGAGCGGGTAGCTTCATCCTCCTCTCACACACTGCCTGGGGGCTGTGCGTGACTGGCCCTGCGGTCAGCAGCTCCAGTCAGTCCGCACCCTGCCCACAGAGTGCCTGTGCAACAACACAGCACGTGCTTTCACGGGTCCAGGCATGGCTGCAGATAAGTTTTCTCAGTGATACCCTTGTATCAACTACAAAGAAAAACTCACTGCCATCAAGGGGTCTCTGACTCCTAGTGACCCTCTGAGGGATTCTGAGACTGTCGCTCTGCAGTTCATAGTCCAGTGCTACCAGGGATGCCTGGTTGGTCTTAGTGGTGCCTTCAAATGTGAAAGGATGCTTTTTGTCACTGGCTTTCTGACATTGGGGCTGAAAGCACATTTTTATCAACACTCAAGTGTACATAATCCTAAATGATGGCATTTACCGTTGCAAGAGGATGGGAGTGCTGCACCACACAAGGGTTTTGGGATGCATCAAGATTTTTAGGATGTTTGGGAAGACCTTAAAAGATGTATTCAGGCAGAAAAGTCGGCGACAGTTTAGGGAATATCCTAAAGGGGCCATCTTGATAAGATTCCCTTGAAGTCTGAGGCAATCATAGAGACTTAAGAAGACATCTTTTTAAAAATGTATAACATTGGTGAGAAAAAGACAAAATTGCACTGAGAAAATTTTTCCCCACTAGAATAATACTCAGGCTGACAGAATTTCATTGAGAAGCCTGATCCCACTCATCCCATACTGTAATCTCTACCCCTTCAGACTTGCTTTTGTTCCCCAAACTGAAAGAACATGGCTTTAGTCCTTGGAAGATACCCAAACTGCCATTGACAGTGCTCTCAATCAGCACAGAATGCCTCAGGGAGAGGTTAGGAAAGATGAAAACACCACCGGGTGCAGCCCATGATGGAGGTTACATCAAGACACAAATGCTTCCTGTTTTAATATATGCCTCTTAAAGGTTTCTATGATTTTGCAGCAGTATCTTTTTTACCCTCCAATATAAGAGGGAGGCATCCTGGTGGTGGTGTGCATACACGTAGGGCTACTAACCACAAGGCCAGCAATTCACCACCAGCCTCTCCAAGGGAAAAAGGGGGAAAGACTGGACTTTCTAATGCTGTAAAAAGTTAATTTCAGAAATCCACAGCATAGTTCGTCTCTGTCCTACGAGATTGCTGAGTCACCATCAACTTGATATCAGTGAGTTTGGTTTTTATATATGATAGGACATCAAAAAGTTTGGGGTGAAATGCCATTATCTTTAAATTTCATGTCTCTACAAACTTTATGAAGTCCCTTTATACACAGTGAAGCCTGTTAGATCCTGAACTCAACTGGGAGTGCCTGTCTTTGGGGCCCTCCCCTTACAAGCTTTTCAGTGTTCAGCTTGCCCCATCTCTCTGTCTATCCGGTTGTAGAAAAGGTTTGAGTTCCTTTTCTTACAGGGTTCTGCCTGGCCCCTGGGTGAGGTCGCACAAGAGTGGTTGCTGTTGTCATGTGCCTGGGGTCCCTGCTCTCCAGCAGGTGAGAAGAGGCAGAGGAGAAGAAAGCCAGGGTCCTGGTCAGTCAGACTCAGACAGGGTTTTTTTTGTTATTTTTTTAGGCATCACTGATGACTCAGTGTTTTTTTTTTTTTTTAATGACTCAGTTATAATGACTCCGCTCATCACACACAGTTGTTGTTTCAAAACCCACTGAGATTTATTTTAGAAAGTTTGGGGAAAACTGGGAACGCTCACTTGTAAACTACTGTGATGAGTTAGCTGAAGTTAGCTTGCCAGCTACCCTCTGGAACCCTGGATTGGATAGACGCTTTCAGACCCTCAGCCCCTTTGTGCCCTGGTTGCAGTAGGCGTCCTAGCAGTGGTCTTTGTCTGGTGAGATTCTTCAGCTGGATCCTGACAGGCTGTGGGAGAAGCCAGGTTCTCCCCGGTGGTGGCACACCTTCCATGAAATATGCTTGTGACTCCTGCTCAGACTGGCTCTGTGACTGGTATCTCTGGAGTAAGTGATGTCTAGTTTTGAATTAATTGTGTAACAGGATTTATTTCTCTCTTCAAGGGTTATTAAGCTGACTAAAATGAACATGATTTAAAACATGCCCGTGTCCTGCTGGTGAGCTCTGAGCCTTAAAGGGAGGATTGCCATGGATATCTGTAACAAACTAAATTGAGTGTGCTGATTGGTGGAATTGAGAGCATTTTGACTGTCTCTGTCCAGGTTGTGTGCCTGCTGTCAAGCAATCGGAAGGACAAATACGATGCTATCAAGAAGTATTTGTGTACAGACTGCCCCACCCCCAGTCAGTGTGTGGTGGCTCGAACCCTGGGGAAGCAGCAGACAGTCATGGCCATTGCCACGAAGATCGCCCTCCAAATGAACTGCAAGATGGGAGGGGAGCTCTGGAGGGTGGACATGCCAGTGAGTCTGAGGGAGGCTTGTCCCCTGACGTCCTCAGGGTTCGCAGCATTGAGTCGTTTCCGACAAGGCCATGTTTCTGTTTCAGCTGAAGCTAGCGATGATCGTAGGTATCGACTGTTACCATGACACCACCGCCGGCCGGAGGTCCATCGCAGGATTTGTTGCTAGCATCAACGAAGGGATGACCCGGTGAGTGAGATTTGGTAGCAACATCTTGACCAGGCTTCAGAGGAAAGGCAGTCGGCATGCAGCTCAAGGGTCGAAGGTGGGAGAGCAGGCTGCAACAGACACATGCCACCACCTGCCAGCAGAAGGCAAATGCCAACCATGTCGTCAGTAGATGCCGTCAAGTCAGTTCCAACTCCCAGTGATGCCCAGCGCCCTGCCTGGTCCCGCCCCCTCCTCACAATTGTTATTTTTGAGCCCATGGTTGCAGCCACCGTGTTCATGTGTCCCGGGTAAGGCATTCCTCTTTGTGTTGTCCCTCTACCACACATGATGACCTTCTCTGGGGGCTGGTGTCTCCTGACACCTTCTTCAAAGTGCACGAGACTCAGTCCTACCATTCTTGCCTCTGAGGAGCATCCTGGTGTGCTTCTTCCAAGAAGTTTTTTCTAGCAATCGATCATACTTTCAGTATTCTTTGCAGTCATAGAGTACTGAAAAGACTGGCAGCTACAAGGTATTGAAAACCACGGTGAGGAATGTTAGATAATTTAGCAGTTTTATTAACTTGGCATATCAAAATATTTGAAACAAAATTAATCATTTCTTACAGATTTTTCCCCTCTTAAGTCTCCACATTCTGGTGTGTGTCTTACACATCTCCCTTCAGAGAAGCCACACCCAAAGGATGCCAAGCAGCCATCAGCTTTGACCCCCACATGTAGGTGTCTCTCTTCACCAGCTTCCTGAGTTAGGGCACACTGGTACCAGGATTCTGTAAGTGTAAAAGAAGCCGAACCATTAGACATGGGTCAAAGAAAACATAAGCCCAGACCCTAGGAGCTCTTGTGTCTACCTGTGAGCTACAGGATCCGTGTTAGATGTTTCATCTGGCTGGTGTTCCCAGAGTACATGCAGCCTGGAAAACAAAGGAAGGCCAAGTATTAGCTGCCCTGCCTTTCTAAGTTTTCCCACAGTCTTCATGTGCTGTAGAAGTACAACTAAGGGCTGAGCCCCCATGGCATAGTGGTTGTGCGCGGGACTGCAGCCCACTGGGACGGAGGTTCAATTCCAGCAGTGGCGCTGGGCCTCCTACACCCACCGCCGGAGAGCAGTGATGCCCCCCCCCAAAAAAAAGTAGTAGTACAACTAATTTTCTGGTTACTTTTATTGTCATTTGTACATCTCATACATTCATCTCCCAGAACGTTTGCATTGAATAATTTTATAGCGATATTGAAGTGTCATTTTATGATTTTATTTTGAAAAACCACATCAACTAGCATAGTAAAATTACTTGTCAGTGCATGGGAAAGATTGAGAAGGAAGGTCCATTATTGCATCGGTATCACATGTGGCTGTTTCCAGGTTTCCTCTTTGAGAAAAGTGGAGCCTGCTTAGTATGTCCTATCAAAGGCCGACCAATGAGGGCGAGCTGCTGCTGCCCACCAGGTGATGGAATTCCAAGTGGATTTGTAATAAAAGAAAATTGAGCCAGTGGTGTCCATCACAGACCTACGGTATCTCCATACTTCTGTTTGTTCAAGGTTGCTTAAAACCTTTTGGCAATAAAGTTAACAGATGACAAATTGCTAAGAGCAAACTTGGATAGACCAGTTTGGTGAGACGTGGATTCTTGTATCCTCATCTGAGTCAAGCTTTTCTCTGGACAGCTGGTTCTCTCGGTGTGTGTTTCAAGACAGAGGACAAGAGCTGGTGGATGGGCTGAAGGTCTGCCTGCAAGGTTAGTCTTCCGAGCTTTCTGCATGCTGCTCTGTGAACTGGTGCAGGGGGGCAGGCTGGGGAGAGACAATGCTCAGGAAGCAATCCTAGGAGCTAGGGGATTGAAAAATGGAGAGTGGGAGAGAGATGCACCGCTTCTGACGTAAGTGCTAATTCCTTTCAAATGGTCCTGGCTTTCTTTTCAGCTGCTCTGAGGGCATGGAATAGCTGTAATGAATACATGCCTAGTCGGATTATTGTCTACCGGGACGGAGTTGGAGATGGACAACTGAAAACCCTGGTTAACTATGAAGTGCCACAGTTTCTGGATTGCCTAAAGTCTGTTGGTAGAGGTTACAAGTAAGCATGCCAATTGTAAGACAACCCCTTTTCATAAAGATGCACCTCTTTACTTTGACACTAATGTCACTAGATGGCAAGGTGAGTGAGACCTTAACCTTTTGGTTGAAGTGATTGATTTAGGGTGTGTGTGTGTGTGTGTGTGTGTGTGTGTGTGTGTCTCCTTTTGAGGTCTTCTAAGAAGGATGAAAAACAAAGGGCTAAGGCACCTTTAGTACTGAATTCGTGTGCCTTCTGATCTAAGGCATCCCCAGGACTGGTTCTTGAAAATAATGAATTCCAGATAGTCCTAATGATAGCTCTTGCTATTTGGACTACTGAAATGACCAAGAAAGAGGTGAGGAGCTCTTCCTCCAACTCGGGACCATTGAGCATCAGCAATGGTTGGTTGCTGCCCTCTGCTGCCCACAGGCGTCACTGCACACTGTGTCCGCACTGCTGTCTGTGAGGCTGCCTCACTCAGCTCCTGTTTGAGTAGATGGCAAGCATGAGGGAGAATAGGCTGTTTGAGAGTTCCGTGCACACTGTCTCAAGGGTATATAACTTGGTATCTCAGGGTACCTAAAAGATGGCCCAGGCACTGGCTTGTATGCATTTGAATGTGTAACTGCTACAGAATCTTGCCAGCCCCTTCTAGCCCCCATTTGATGGTGGTGCTGATGTTCATCAGAAATGGGGAGTTTGCCTGCCACTCCCAGTGCCTGGGCCTGGCTTTCATCCTAAGGGACAATAGACTGAGTATCAAGAGCTCTTGTCTTAGGTTTTTGCTTGGCCAACCAACTGGAAGATGGACGCTTCCAAGGCCATCATTGGCCAGATTCTAAAAGGCTCCTCCAACTAGTGTCAGTTTTAGACATCTATTAAAATGTAAGGTGAGGAGGCTAAAGGAAGCCAGAGTTGTTTTCATCTTGAAGTAAGTGAGAAGATTAATATATAATCACACTAAGTAATATCTTAGAATATTATTCAGTCTTGATTCTTGTATTTTCTCCCTGTGAGAGTGATACTAATTCCATGGTTTATTTATTTTTTTTATTTTGTATTGCGAGTTTGATGAGATGATCATTTTGCTTTCAACAAGTTACCCAACCTCCCTATGGCTTGCCCTCTTTCCCTCTTCCCGCACCACCCTTACTTCCTTCTTTGGGTATTCTTTTTGCCGTCACCAAGTCTCATTCCTGTCTGCTCTAACTTAATGCTCCCCCTTCCCTCTTTCTCCTTCCCATCCTTGGTAGCTATCAAAGTCTGTTCCTTTTGGTATAAAAAGTTTTAACTTTCATTCTAACAGAGATGTTATTATAATATTTGTCCTTTTGCGATTAACTTCACTTGGCACTGTGTCCTCCAAATCTATTCATGGCGTGAAGTGTTTCACAGTCATCATAATTGTATTATAGTGCCTACTATTCCATTGTGGATATGGACTGCAGTGTCCTTACCAACTCTCTCACTGGTAGCCATGTAGGTTGTTTCCATCTTCTTGCACATATGAAGAATGCTGTGATTAGCACACATGTGCACATACCTGTTGATGCTGTGTTTGCGTCTTGTTTGGGGCAAGTAACAGAGAGGGATCGGTGGATCCTATCCCCAGTTGCTTGAGGAAGTGCCATCTCACTTCAGGCAGTGGCACAGTTCACACTTCCCTGGTAGTGTGTGAAGGACCCAGTCTCTGTGCATCCTCTCCAGCGCATGCTGTTTTGTGCTTTTAAAACTTTGCTGTCACTACTAGGATAAACTGGCACCTCATCAGTGTTTTGATTTGCATCTCTCAGATGGCTAGTGACTGTGATCATTTCTTCATCGCTTTGTGAACTACCTGAGTGTCGTCTGGTGAATTGTCCCATGTCCTGCCGCCCATTCTTTGGATTACTCGTATTTTTCTTGAAGTCTTGTATAGGGTCTAGAGGTTAGGCCTTCTCTGCGGTCATTGCCAGAATCTCTCCATCTATGGGTTCTGTTTTTACCCTTTGGGTGGAATCTTTGGATGCACGTAAGTATCTTAATTGTAAGCGGTTGCAGCCATCTGTTTTAACGTGTGTGTGTGTGTACGCGCCTGCGCACATGCACGCTCTACTGTTTGCTCATGTGTTTATGTATTTGCCTCTTTTTTTTCATGGGTGGTCTTTATAGTTCTAGGGTTGACATCTAGGTCTTCAATCAATATTGGGTTCATTTTTTTAAATATGGGATGAAGTATGGGCCCTGCTTCATTCTTCTGCAGATGGAAAATCCAATTTTGTCAGTACCATTGGGTGAGGAGGCGATCTCATCCCCTTGTAATGTGCTTTTGGCTCTTTGTCAAAAATTAGCAGTCTATAGGTGGGTGGCTTTATATCTGAGTTATTTACTCTGTTCTGCTTATTTGAAGCTGTACCAGTACCAGGATGTTTGAGTACTATGACTGTTATCAAAAGTTTTAGGTCGGGGGCTGAGCCCTGGTGGCGTAGTGGTTGTGCACGGGACTGCGGCCCACTGGGATGGAGGTTCGATTCCAGCTCCACAGAACAAAGGCTGGGCCTCCTACTCCCACCACCTGAGGGCAGTGATGCCAAAAAAAAACAAAAAGAAACACAGGCGCAGTCTTATTCTGCCTTGTAAGGTTTCTGCGAGTTGAAATCAACTCAGTGGTATTGACTTTGATTTTGATGCTTGACATTTGTCATGTGTATGGCAAAGAGCTCTAAGAAGACACAAATAGTAAATAGCATAGAAAGCTTTTTAGATATAGTTTTGTTTGTTTGTTTGTTTGTTTGTTTGGGCATCACTGCTCTCCGGTGGTGGGAGTAGGAGGCCCAGCCCCACTACTGGAATTGAACCTCCGTCCCAATGGGCCGCAGTCCTGCGCACAACCACTACGCCACCGGGGCTCAGCCCGGGGAATTTTTTTAATAACCATGTTAGAGTCATTTGTTATGGGTCTGTTGGGGTTTTCAACATCAGTCTGTTAACTTAGGTAGGTATCTGTTTCAAGAAATCTGTTTCTGGACTTTCAAATTAGGTGGAGTAAAGACCTTTGTACCCTATTTTTAATTTCATTTCTGTTGTAATGTCTCCCATTTCCTTTATTTATGACATTTGCATCTTTTGTTACGTTTACTAGTAATTTGTTAATCCTTTCAAAAGACCAGCTTAGCCGGTTGACTGTTGTTTTGTTTTCTGATTGAATATTTCTGCTCTCATCTTTATTATTTCTTTGCTTCTGGTGGATGAAGGTCGGTTTTGCTACTCTTGTTCTGAGTGTTGAGTTAAAGTGTTTTTTTTTATGGTACATGTATTTATTACTGCAGATTGCCTTGTGAGTTATTACTTTAGCAGTGTTTGAAGATTTGAGTGTGTTTTATTTTTCATTCTTACTTGATAGGAATTTTTAGATTTGATTCCATATTTATTTAATAACCTGCTAGTTTTTAAGCAGAGTCTTGTTCAGTTTCCATGTATTATATTTTTTCCCTTTGATCTTCCTGTTGATTTCTACTTTCTTAACTTTGTAATCTGAGAAGATGGTTCATAATATCTCAGTATTTTAAAATTTAGTAAGGCTTACTTTGGGGCCTAACATACAGTCTATCCTAGAGAATGTTTTGTGTGTGCTAGCAAAGAATACATTGTGCAATTGCTGGGTAGTGTGTTCTGTATATATTTAAGAAGTAGTTTAATTGGATTGCTTAGTTTATCTGTGTCTTTGTTGAGTTCCTTTATAATTCTGTCCTAACTTGAGTGACTTGTTGAAGTCTCCTATATTATTGTAATATTGCCTGTTGCTTTCTTCAGATTTATAATAATGTAATTAGTATATTTTGTTTCATTGTTCCTTCCATCATTATGCAATGCCTTTCTTTATCTCATGGTAGAATTTACCTTGAAGTCTGTTTTATCAGATTGATTTGCCACTTCTACTTTTTTATTAATCATGTTTTTTGGGGGGGTCTTAGAGATCTTATGACAATCTATAATTCACTTGTATTAAGCACACTTGTACATATGTTGCCATCATTCCCAAAACATTTTCTTTCTACTTGAGCCCTTGGTATCAGCTCCCCTTTTATCCTCTCTCTCCCCCACCCGCCTCCTTTTTAAAATTGAAACTAGCTTAATACTTTTGTCTACATCCTTTGATTTTAAGTGTTTTTGTCTGTGTCTCTGATGTGTCTTTTGTAGACAACATATTGATTACTCCTGTTTTCCTTTTTTTAACTCCTGTTTTCTTATACATTCTGTCACTGTCTCTTTACTGATGCATGTAATCAATTTGCATTTAGTATTATTAATAGGTATGAATTTATTGTAGTCATTGTGCTTTTGTTGTTGCTTTTGATCCTTCCTTGTAATTTTTTTTTTTGCTGAGTTCATTTTTTTATGGGTTTTCTTGTTATTTCTTTACCCTTTTACTTAGTCTTCATGATTTCCTTTTTTTAGGATAAATTTTTTCCATTTTACTGAAGTTATGCCTTATCATTATTTTCTTCCTATGTTTAAAAAGTAGTTTGCTCGGGCTGAGCTCCGGTGGCACAGTGGTTGTGTGCGGGACTGCAGCCCACAGGTTGACCATTCAAATCCAGCAGCAGCTCTCGAGGAGCAAGGCTGGGCTTCCTACTCCCACCAGGGCAGTGCTGCCCCCCCACCCCCCACACACACATACACAAAAAAAAGGTAGTGTGCTCTCTCCTGGAATCTTGTCAACTGCCTTTCTGTTCAAATGTCTTGAATGGACTGTGTTTCTTCTATTGACTGTGTTATTGTCATCATTGCAGATTTTTAAAAACCATTTTATTGGGGGCTCATACAACTCCTATCATAATCAATACATATGTCAGTTGTATGCAGACCATGTTTGTTGCCATCATTCTCGTAGACACCCTCCTCCTAACTCTAGGCCCCTGTACTTCCCCTCCCTCCCCCATCATTGCAGATTTATATCCCTGACTCCTTATCGTCAGTTTTGTAAGTTTGTTTTGCTTTGAGTGATACTGTAAATGGGTGGACTTCTGAGTGATAATGTCTGGTTGCTGCTGCTAGTGATGATTTTCTAACCACAGAACTCCCCTTAGTATTTTTTGTAATTTTGTTTTTACAAGTTCCTTTAATCTCTGGAAATGCCCTATTTCTCTCTCATACTTGAGGGACAATTTTGGCTATAAAATCCCTGGTTGGCTTTTTCTTCCCCCTATACAATTTTACCATGTTCTCCCATTGCCCCCTTACCTGCATGGTTCTTCCTGAAAAATCAGAGCTTGTTCTTACTGCTTCCCTGTAGTGTAAGTAGTTTTACATTTTGCTCAGATGCCCTCAAGATTCTTGTCTTTTATTTTGGAAAGTTTGATTGAGATCATGTGGTGATTTTCTTTTGCGATCTGTCCCATTTTTTTTTTCAGCTTCTTGAATGGTTATTTTATCAACTCTCATGGTCAGAAAACTCCTGCAGAACTTTCTCTGATTTTGTTTCTTGTTCTCAAATTTGTTATTCTTGATTGTCTCCTACATAATTCTTAGGCATTCTTCAGTTTTTTGTGTGTTTTGGACTGTTCTTGTTTGGTATAAAGAGAGATGTTGTCAATTAGGACTTGAATTGTTTTGCTTCTCTTGCCTTGTTTTTTTTAAGCATTATTTATTTATAATATTGTTAGTGTTCTTCCCCCAGATTTGCACCTGCTGATTTTGTATAATTTTTTTTCTTTCACTAATTTTGTTAGATTGCTCTTGTAGTGTTCTCCTGAATTCTTACAAAGTTTTCTCTGTATTTTTTTCCTCCTTTTCTTCATCCATTGCAAGTACCTAAGACTCATTCTTCTGCATTCCTTCTCCCCTAGTTCCGATGTCATCCAGCCACTGCCGTCAAGTTGACTCCAGCTCATAAGCAATCCTGCAGGTCTGGGGAGGACTGCCCCTGTGGGGTTTCAAGACGGTAGATCTGTGCATGAGTAGAAAGCCTTGTCTTTCTTTTGGGGGGGGGGCATCACTGCCCTCTGGTGGTCGTGGGAGCTACCCAGCACTGCTCCTGAGAGCCGCCGCTGGATTTGAACTGCCAACTCCGCGGGCCGCAGTCCCGCATTCAACCGCTTACGCCACCAGACTCAGCCTGAAACCTTGTCTTTCTTTCTCCTGTATTATTCTTCACAAGAAGGTCTTTTGGCTCTTTAAATTGTTGCATTCTATCCTGTTTTTTCGTATGAAGTGTAGTTTTTGTGTCTAAAAGTTGGTGCTGTTTTCGTGGCCCGTGCCCACATAAGTGTGGCTGTTGGTGGTGGGGGTGGCTGGGTTGTGTGTGAACAGTTGTTTTCATCAGATGCGGTGAGAAATGGTTTTTCCAATAGATAAATCTATAAGAACAACAAAATGCAAACAAATACAACAAAAAACAAACAAATACAAGAGAACACATTCACACAGTCACCACCATACGCTTACCAGGCTCCCACTCTAGTACATCCCATAGGAGTGCAGCATGGAGATGTGCGGAGCTGGTGATTTTTCTGGACACCAAGGGTTACGGGAAGTCCGGGGTGATTCCACCCCTCTGGAGCCCTGTGCTTGGTCACTGGTGGGTCATGAAGATGGAAATCCCAAGCCAGGCTGGCAGACTTAGGGCACTCAAGCCACCCTCCCACTGAGTGGAGATTTGCAGCTGCCACCAAGTGCGCTAGTGTGTGGCCCACCCTGTGGCTAACCTCTGTGGTTGCTAGGGATGTGTGGGTCATTAGGGGGCTCTGGCCTGACTGCACCTGCTCTAATGATTACAAGAAACCAAGTTGGCACTGGCAGCTCGAGGGTACTCGCCGCACCTTCCTCTGACCCTGAGTGGGGGTTTTCAGTCTCTGCTGCTTCAAGGGTGCAAATATGTGTGTGTCAGCGACTCCCTCCACACACCAGGGAGCCATGGGGAGCTGCCGGGGGTGCTTCCATTTCCCCCCCCCCCCATTGTCCTCCCATGCTGTCCTGTCCACCCCTCTTTTACACCACACTCACCACCAAGGGGATGTGGAGCTGGGGGGCACAGCTTGACAGAGCCCAGGTACACATGTGTCCACCAGAAGTGCACTGAAGCCTGCCTGTGCGTATCGTGAACAGAGCTGCTCAGCACAGACGAAGCCAGGCAACAGAACATATACTAGTTTGCTCGACTTCTCTGTGTGGGCTCCAGCCTGTGTTTCTCTGGGTCGATGTTTGCCTCGTTTAACCTTGTTTTCCTTTGGTGCCCAGGGCTCCAGGTTTTTCCTCTGCTTCTCTGTTCTTGTGTCTTGGTTGTCGAGAGTCTGTGTAGCATGTCTGCCTAGGCCACCATTTTGTCAGAAAATTGATAACCCGTGTTTGGGGTTTGGTTAGCCAGGCCTTGTGCTCCTTCTGAGCTGTGTGTCCTGTCTGTCGGGAGCTCATGGGAGGGAAGGGAATAGAGAAAGGCAAGTGTATGTTTCTCCCTTAGTCATTTTGATGATTTCACAGTGTTTGGCAGTGTCTGTTTTCAAGAAGTACCAGTTAGAAGTGAATAGTGTAGGTTCAACAGATGGCCTGGGGCAAGTGCTGCTGGTACGCTCTGCGTGTTGGGCAGGCTGATTGGGCTCTGGGCCCCTTGTCTGCTTCCCAGCAGAGAGGCAGAGTGAGTGAGTGGCTGTCAACTGAATTTTCCCCCAGTACTGAGTACTGGCAGTACTGAGCTAGTGAGCCCAGGGAATTTGCCTGCCCACCACCTCTTAGGCCACCAATGGGCATGCCCGCTACAGGGCAGGAGCACACTGATAGCTCATGTACACCAGTGCCCGTGGTTGTGTGGCAGATGGCCTGTGGTTGTGCAGCTGCATGGCAGTGGTCGGGTGTGAGTGGTGCAGAGCAGTGAGCTGTAGAGCCAGAGGTGGGCCAGCTCAGCTTGTCTTCATCTGGGGGAGGACCTTCAACTCAGGGTGGGGGGCATGGCAGGGGCATTAAAGGAAGACCTGATGAGAGCGCCCTGTTGTAGCCCCTGCACACAGGACACAGACCTTGGTGAGATTGCCAATGCGTTTCCAGTGAGCCCAGTGACACAGGTGTCGTCGTTGAGCAGCTCAGCCTTTGTTCTGAGTGGCATAAGAAGTGATGCGCGTGCTACACTGTAGGTCGTGTCGTGAGTGTGCAGTAGCGTCGTGGAAAAGGGCAACTACTGTGAGAAGGACCACCATGTGGCCCAGAGACACAAAGTGAGCGCTTGCGGTTAGGAAACAAATGGCGCCAGTGGGCTTGCTCGGTGCAGAGCGGTCACAAGGCCTCTGATTGAGGCACTGGGAGGTCTGGGAGGTAGAGTGAAGGGCAGTGGAAGCAACAAGGTGTGCTAGACGATTGTAGCAATAATGCTGGAAGTTGCATGTAAAGGTAAAATGCCAAAAAATTATTCTCTGATTTGGGAAGTTTGATAGCAGAGCAAATCAGAAAGTCATGTTAGCCTAGTTGTGACTTGTTTTTCTTTGACCACCTGGCTAATTTTGTATGCTAGGTGACTTCTTGGTGTTTCAATTCCCAGCATGAATAAATCATGGCAGGGTTCAAAGGATCTCTGAGCTTGGATGAGCCTTTTGCAATGTGCCATGTTTGTGAAATCCTAAAGCAGTCATCACTTTACAGCAAGTTGTCGTCCCCACAGACATGTCTGGAGCCCTGGCCAGGTCACAGACAGCAGGAAGGTGAGGGTCTGAAGGCTCCCCTGCAGATCCTGCTGGGTCCAGCCGGTGTCCAGAGAGACATTGGCTAGAGAGTGGCTTCAGTACATCTGCATGTAGAAGGTGACACTCCCAACAGTGTCCTCTGTGATAGATAGCAAGGCCTTTGCTCTGCCTTGTCTGAGTCACCACTACCATGCGCTTGGGTTGAGCCCTAGGCCACAGTCTGAGGTGAATGACCAACTCTGCATGGTTTTGTGGTTTTCTCAGGGTGAAAATTGCAAGTTGGGCGTTGCTAGATCAATGCTGCATGCTTCCCAGCATTGGAAATAAATCCTGCCCTGCCCACCCCAGGTGTCTTTGTGTAGTGGCTCCACGATGGGCTGTGACCCACGTAGTCGGTGCTTTGGAACCATCCGCAAGCAGCTCCTCTGGAGAGAGACTGGGGCGGGGGGGGAGGGGACGGACTCTGAGTTAGCACTGACTCGCTGGCAGTGAGTTTGGTTCTTTGGGGGCTCTAGCCAAACCCAAGCCAGCCAGTGAGTCCCTCCGTGCAGTGAATCCTTTATAGGTGTTCTGATACTATAAATCTGAAAGCCGCCTCGTTCTCATACAGAGCAGTTGGTGGTGTGAACCTGCCAACCTTGCAGTTAGCACTTAGTCCACTGCCCCGCTGGGCACCTCCCCTGTAAGGGCTGCACAGAATCACTGAGGCCATTGTCACGGTGAACTGCGTGCTCGTCCTGAGCCACCACTGCTACAGTGCATCCCATGATCTGATTGACTGATTCCTACCAGGATGCCTGCCACGCAGTGAGAGGGAGAGAGCAAAAGGCATTCCATGGGACCCGGCACTGGCAGCCTCCAGGCAGCTCTCTGAGTGCTGTTGTGGGTGCGGCGCAGGATGGCTGACAGTCCTCTGGGAAGAGACCAGGCTCGGAAGGGGAGCCTGCTCTGCTGAGATGGGAGTGGGCAGGACTGTATCTGCTGTGGATTGGCCCTGCTGTGGTAGTCTGCACATCACTTTTTCCCTCTGGAACTTTCTAACCCTGACCTGCTGGCACAACTGGTTGTGCTGTGGGGCAGTACACCAGGCCTGAGCACTCACTAGTTCACTGACCGAGACTTTCAGGCACTTAGTAGCCCAAGGTCCACATGGCCGAAGGGGCTCACAGTGGGAGCTTTTCAGCTGGCAACCCTTGAGACACACGTCCCCTGAAGCACCTTTTGGGTGATAAGGGTGGGTTATGAGGCATCCAGTAGGGGCTGGCTTGGTCTGTGCAGGAAGCTCTGTGACCTTGTATCACAGTGAGGACCTCTGACATCCTCTGTCCCCCCACCATTCAGTTCTCGCTCTGCGGCTGCTCCGCCCAGCCAGGAACACAGGCTCCTTTTTCAGCTGCCCTTGAATCTGTTTCCGCTTGTGGTGACTCCTGCACAGCTGAAGGGAACACTCCTTGCTCCCGCGCTGCCCTCGCTTCCAACGTCATGTCGCAGTCCACTGCGGTGGCTGCTGCTTTCCAGTAAACTATCAGAGCGTCTGAGGGAGCCATGGCACTTATGCCAGTGAGTCAGACTGACTGAATGTGCTTACCCTCGTCGTCATCTTTAGCCCTAGGCTCACCGTCATTGTGGTGAAGAAACGCGTGAATGCCCGATTTTTTGCTCAGTCGGGAGGAAGACTCCAAAACCCACTCCCTGGAACAGTGATCGATGTGGAGGTCACCCGACCAGAGTGGTGAGTTCCTGGCAGCCGTCACCCGTTTGCAGCACACAGTGCTACCCTCTTGGAAGCCCCAGTTCTCCTGCCAAGGTGCTCTCACTCAGAAACTCACTGCCGTCGAGTGCACGTGAGGACTCACCGAGACCCCATTACGACAGGATAGCGCTGCCCCCGTCGCTATCTGAGGTGACAAAGCCTGTCCCCTCCCTTGAGGCAGTGCGTGCTTCTGAAGCGCTGGCCTTGTAGTGAGCAGCCCGACTCCTGACGGCGAGGCCTCCAGGGCGAGCCCCTGCGCCTCACAGCGCCCGTAAGTTAGGGTCTCAGGCCGACCCGGGTTTCTCAGCAGCTTTTCTTTAGGAACAGTTGGATATTCATGCCTAGAATGAACTGTTTCTGCACAGGCTTAGTAAGAGCCGCGGGTGGACCTCACTGTGATGTGTTTGACCTCACTGGCCTCATACCCACACCTTATTTCCCCGTCATACCTAATGGAAGTAGGCACAGGACCAGTTCCCAGTGACTGAGAACTGTGGCTTCTAGGCACCCAGAGCTTGTGTGTGGACCTTGGCCTGATGGGACAGGAAAGCCATCCATCGCCAGGCCACCTGAAGGCTTAGAGCCCAGTTCAATCTGGAACGCCAGGACACAGGACGATGCTGCTCTGTCCTAGAGGGTGGGGCAGGAGGGCCACCTGTTTTTCTCCCCGAGTGCAGTTGGTGGACCCACACTGTTGGTCCTGCGGTTAGCCACCAAGCTCTTATCCATTACAGCACCTGGTATCTGCTTTTCGAAAGGTGGCAGCTGGCATCAGGGTCTGTTTGGCTCTGCTGTGGAGGTCACGGGTACATGCTGTGCCCACTCTGATTCTGCTGTGGGTGCAGGACTTCCTGTACTTCTGGGCTGGCGCCCTGCTATCTGACAGACATGGTGGTTGGTGCCCTCAGGTAGATGTCAGTTTTGACCCTGGTTCCTTAACCCTGGTTAAGGAATCCTCTTTGGTAAAGCGCCATAACCTCTGCAGAAGGACAGGCTGAGGAGGAGGAGAAGGAGGAGTAATAGGCCCTGGACTTTTTAGAAGGCCCCTTCTGTCCCGAAAAGGGTCGGGTGCCGTGCTGGCCCTCTGGGGAGACTTGCATGGTCTCGATGTTGGCCCTCAGCCCACACAGCCCCTCCCACCTCTGGGGGTTTGTCATCCAGGTATGACTTCTTCATCGTGAGCCAAGCTGTGAGGAGCGGCAGCGTCTCGCCCACACACTACAATGTCATCTACGACAACAGTGGCCTCAAGCCGGACCACATCCAGCGGCTGACCTACAAGTTGTGCCACGTGTACTACAACTGGCCGGTGAGTCCTGAGGCACCTGCCACCCCACCAGAGGGTCCTTCTTTCCAGGCAGACCTGCTGTGGGCTGCCCTTAGTTGTGAGATGGGTGGCCCAGAGGTAATTAGGAGTAATAGAGCTTGTTTTTTCTTTACCTAAAGGGTGTCATCCGTGTGCCTGCTCCTTGCCAGTACGCCCACAAGCTGGCTTTCCTTGTGGGCCAGAGTATCCACAGAGAGCCCAACCTGTCCCTTTCAAACCGCCTCTACTACCTCTAACGGCGAGGACAACACTGCAGCCAGTTTGTTCTGGGTGTTTTTTCTGAAATGACAGCTGTGGGGTTTGCTCCAGGTGAGAGTTGGGGAGGGAAGTGGGAAACCTGGTGCTGGCGTCTGATGTTACTGTGAACTGATGTCCTTATTTCATAGGTAAAAAGTAAGATTGTGGATTTCATCTTGTTTGCTTCTCATTCGTGTGCAATGAGGGCATTTTGTTTGCTTATTTCTGTGTTGGATAAAATGTGGTGGGGAAGGTACTTTGTATTATAAACAGGCGCTCCTCCACCATTTGAAGAGTCCTGGGCACTGGGAAGTTCGTTAAGAACTTCCTGGAGGGAACGGGTTCTGCTGAAGTGCAGTCCTGTGCTCTGCTTAGTTTTGAATACTTACTTTGAGCTTTAAGAAGAGGAAAATGGAATTCAATCGTGAAACCTCCTCACCCTTGGGGTGGGGTGTGACCTGAGGCCTCGGGCTGTAAGGATGAAGTCACCTGTGAGGTGCAGGACAGCTGTCAGGTTCCTTCTTGTTTCTTTCTTGTGGATAGATGATAAAGGGGTTTAAAAAGGGTAGTTGAAAAGTTTTACATTTCTGCCAAAGATCCACTGTAATCTTTTGTCATAGCGATAAGAAGCCATATCTGTGTGTGCCTCGCCCTTTTGTTTGTTGTGTGTATAGGACAACATGCGATTCGTTCCAAAATAAAACTAAAGCCATTGTCACCATCTGTGGTCACCGTGTATTGTGTTTTCTGAAGGTTCTGTGTGCGTTCTTCCCATTGCATAAAGAGTTCCAAAGGCTGTGATTTAATTAATAAAAGTATTTTTAATGTCAGTAAAGTTATTTTAAGAAATATTGCCACCTGCGATACTGCGCACTGTGGTGAGTGCCGGCTTCCCTCTGACACTCAGAAGGAAATGCACACAGAGCAGAGAATTCGTATAGGTGTGTGGGGTCCTTGGTCACATACTCCGTGGGCACTGACACAGCTTCTCGGTGGGACAGAGCTTGGACTTGTGTGTCATGGGGATGTCTCAAAGTGGTACTTATGCTCTCCCACCGGGAGTAGCTATGGCTGCTGCCCCTGCCCTGTGGGATTTGCCATTCCTGTCCTTCAGGAAAGTCACGTAGAAATACCTCTTGGATTTCACCTTTATGACAGGATGAAAATGTTTTCTGTGAGGTCTAGGAGCTCATAGCTACTGTCGAGGTTGTTTGGGGGAGTCAGCTCAGTGTCCCCACCCTACAGAAGGTGACCAGACCAGGGGTGGTGGTGCTTTTGAGTGGTCTCTGACCTTTGGTTTCTGAGGACAGGTGAAGTCACATAGAAAGTGTCTGGGGAGTGGGGTGGCATCTGTGTTTGGTGCTTCTCCCCACACACCCAGCTCACAGTGGCCAGAGGAATCGGAGCTACTAGGGGAGAGGTCAGGTAATCAGAGAGAGTCAGTAGTGACCTGGCGACTCAGGTCTACAGGGTCTAGCCAGGACAGGATGGTGGGCGACTCTCTCTCTCTCGGTTTTGATCAGATGGGCCTCCCAGGCACCAGCATCCAGTCTGCCCCTGTCTGCATCTCCCGGAGGTCCCAGGGGAGCTGTGCCTCACTACACGGCTGCCCATTGCTGGTACTGGAGCCCAGGTGAGGGGTAGCACATGTCAGATAGAAACTGGCACTGGGGGAGTACCACGTGAGGGTTTGCTGGTTCTGTGTGGTCACTGTCAACACGTGGCCTCACTCTGCTTGCTTGGGGTCTCACCCACCTGAAGCCTGGTCCTCACAGCAGAAGGCAGGCAGGCCACCCCTGGCCAGACTGAGCACTCACTCCTGCCTGGTCTGTCCCCCAGGGTAGCTCTGCCCCTGGCACAGCCACTTGAATCTGAGCCTTCCTTCCAGAGCCAGTGACTTCATCCAGGTGTGAAGTGTCGCCACTGTCCCTCAGTGCCCTCAGGGAGACCCTGCCAGGTATCGGTGTCAGGCTCCTCTGGCCCCTACAGCCCTGGTGGCATCCCCTAAAGTGGAAGGAGACTGATAGCGAGACCCATGTTGAGAGGGTGCTAAATGGGGGCAGGGGGCACCCCATAGCAGGTGCCATTTTAGGTTTCTGGGCATCAGGCACCCTAACCAGGTGCTGGTCATTCACTGCATGTAAATACAAAACGCCCCCTGGGCAGCCCTAGGTGGAAGTGGCTGGATTCCCTGCTGCTGTCCTCTCCAAACAGGAGGCAACTGCAGAAGACACCAACACAAAGCCTGGCGGTTGTGTCATTTGGTAAACTGTGAAGGCCCTTGTGGGGGGGAGAGAAGCGGTGGTTAGGGAGTCACTTCTTAGCTCCAGCACCCTGACGTGTGCCAGAGTAGAACTGTCCTCCACACAGTCCTCGGGAGCCAGCTCTTCTGAGGCACGTCAAGGGACCGTAAGCCCGCAGCACGTGAGGGAGCAGCTGAACCTGGGGTCTACTGAGGACACCACCCTGGGACTGTAAAGGAATATCCTTCACAGGACCCATGCCAGTTATGTACTACAAATCTCCTGCCTGGCTTGTTTCACCATATGTAATGCGTGTCTTGGAAAATGGAAGTTCTCCATCTTTGTTACCTAAATGTATCAGTTCTATTAAGTATTGCTTTGCAAGTCATATTTTGCTGTACCCCAAGGCCAGAGATCCCAATTCCTTATATTTTTCATTGAAGTTTATAGTTACGCTAAACCTGAAAAATCTTAATTCCTCAACAGTTGTGTGTGTGTGTGTGTGTGTATGTGTGTGCATAGTTTGAAATAGAAATACAATTAATAGAAATACAATTTGTTTGTACCACCTTGCTGGTAATTTTTCAGTGAAGAGTTTGTCATCCATCATGTGATCTCTGTTAAAGATTAAGTTCATACAACGACCTTAAATCACATTGCTGAATGCACCTACCCCCTTTCCCGCCCCTTGCCCTTACTTCCCAATGCTAGCTAGGGCAAGTATCCCCTTGGGGGGGGCAGCACTGCCCTCTGGTGGTTGCAGGAGCTACCCAGCCTTGTTCCTGGAGAGCTGCCGGTGGATTTGAACTGCCAAGCCCATGGGCCACAGTCCCGCACTCAACCACTTATGCCACCGGGGTTCAGCCCTCCTCTTGGTGATTTTATATAAATGTTGGACTCCCTTTGTGAACATTTTGTGAAAATCTTTAGGATTTGGTTAAGTTGCAGTGAAGTTAGAGATACAAAGAGAGGGAAAAATGTGTGATTTTAGAGCTTTTATATTTTTTGGATGGTTTATTATTTTATCTCATTGTTTTTAAATCTTCTGTTTTATTCATAGAAACATAGGGTTTATGAACGATTTTTCTCATTTCTGTGAAGTGGATAGGAGTGTACTTGTTATTAGAGAATTTTTGTAAATGCCCTTTGTCAGGTTAAATTGTTACTTGAAATTCTTTCGGGATTTTTCCTGACTCCCCCCCTCCCAATCAAGTGGGTTTGTTTTTTTTTTTAATAGTTTACAGTTTTAAAGGAATTTCCTCATCCTTTAGCTCCCCCCACCCCCCCTCCTCCCAGGCTCTCCAGCTTACTTTCAGAGATGCTGGGATGGAGTTTGCTTGCCTGGCCCTCACATGGTGGCTGCACTTTCTTGGTGCTGTTCCATGCGCACACACCCTTCACTGTCTTTTTCGTTGGGCTCTGTGTGGCCTGCCTTCTCCTCGTGGGCACTGAAGTGACTTACTGCCTCATTTCTCATACAGATGTGTAGCACTGCCCTGGGAATGGCCCTTCCCCTGCACCCTGCGTGCACTGCCATTCAGTTTAATTTCTCCTAGGCACAGATTTTGAAAAGGTGTTTTTGCAGTTTTTCCAAGTTAATCATTTTGGAAGACACAACAATGGAAGCCTGGACCATCTTTTACAAATAAAAGTGCAGTTGGAGGCTCAGCAAAACAGACGATGACCGGCATGGAGACGGATGGCCTCAATGGCTGCGACAGGACAGTGGTGAGGATGGCGGCGCGGGCCTGGGCAGGCGTTCATTCTCTTTAACGGGGTCACTGGGACTCAGAATCAAGTCAGGAGCACGGCGTCTCAGAGTAACTAACCAACAAGAAAGTTGTTTACCATACTGTCAGGAACCACATCAAAACCCTCGATCTCTTTGCAGTCGTGTTTGACACGTATTCCTGAGACCAGCTTGGCTGGCACCCTCGCTTTTACTAAGCCTATCACTCACTTATTCAGATGCAAACCCTTAACCTTGTAGACAGAAAGCGGGGGTCGGTTTTTCCGGGCTTGTTTCTGGACTGGCATTGATGCGAGCACAGTGCTGGGAGGGGTCGTTCCCTTGTTGCTGCGCCTCCTGACTTGTGTCACCGTTGAGTGTCTCATCTGGGAGACATGGACAGTGAAGACTTTAATCAGTGCCCGACACAGGCCCTGCTCACACTGCCCTGAGGACTCTGTGCCTGCTGCCCCCGGTGCCATTAGACTGTGGTCTCTGACAAAGTGCCAGAGACAAGTGGGCAGCTGCAAGAGTAAGTGGAGAGAGACACGTGTGGTCTGTTTGGTGTTAGGTGCCATCACGTCCACGGGCTCATCACGACCCGCCTTTGCACAACAGAACCCCACACACCCAGTCCTGTGCCAACTTGAGGCCAGCCTCCTGAGGGAGCCACTGTGTCCTTCTATTTAGAGCGAGCTCACAGTGCTGGTGGAGTTCATCAATCATGTTCTAGTGATGTCTCGTGACCAGCAAAGCGGGGGGAGGGGTCAGAGACCAGGTTGTGGGTGTGTCCCCTGGGAATGCTGCCTCTGCTGAGTTTTGTACTGAACAATCTGCATTATGTGAGTCTAGTGGTTACTCCTGGAGATATAAAATTACAATCACATTGTAACTGGAGCGTTTCTTCACTTGTCTTGGTATAGGCATGGGAAATGATCAATTTAAAGGAAAAATACCAATTAGATTAGGGAAAGCAGACAGACTGGAAACGAAGAAATGGAAATCAATGCCAATAGGAGGTAAAACAGAAATAAACGTTCGTAAAACAAAAAAAGATTTTAGGAACCCAAGTGTATTAAGATGGTTTTCCCTTTATCTCTTTGCGTCATTTGAATTCCAGCAAAAAGACGTCTTCAAAGTAGCTGCTGTGCACAGAGATGCGGAACCCCACACGCACTGCCCCTGAGGGGGTGGCAGCAGCAGCGCGGCCGTCAGTGTTCCCTTCAGGACTTGCAAACAGGTCAGCATAATTTGTTGTTGCAATCATCTTTCCTGGAACGACTTAGTTTTTTTTGCACGTACGGGGGTGGGGTGGGGGGGTGGGGAGAGAGAGGAGCATGGCATTGTGCAAAATGACGATTTTTATTGCTATAAAATATTTGACATTGTACACATGCACACGCCCACAAAGTACGTGAATTGTTTCTTTTAATAAATCTAACACATACTATTATATTACAATTTACAATATGGGGAAAGCTTGGGTCACTCATTTATAAACCTTCCATAAATTACAAAAGAAAGGCAGTCTGAAAATATGTATAAAGAGTAAAAACAATTTACAAGTGGACAAGAAGTACAAAATATAAACCACCAAATACATCTGCCAGCAACCTTGTAAGTCTTTTGTTCCTATGCCAATGAGAAGGAGGAGGGTTGGATGGAATGGCTTTGAACAGATTGTTTGGGGGTGTGGCTTATGGACTATGTAGCATGTGTGTGTGTGTGCTGGTCCTCGCTGTGTATGGCATTGAGACAGAGTGAACACTAGGGAAATCTACATGCCACAGAATGTAATGCTGAGCACAGTGAGGGCTGTCCATGCCAGCCAGGTGCAAATACCGGTCTGCGCTCACAGCGGCTCTGCTCCTCGTCCGAATGGCTGAGTGAGTGAGTGTTGTAGGGGGGCCTGGCTGGCTCTGTCAAGACTCAGACCAGTGTTTGTACATTGTGTAAGCCTGTGCAGCTTGATTGCAAACCACTGTGTCAGTGAGGGTGGAGACCACTGAGTGCACACCACATACAAGTAGACACGGAATTGTTTATTCGACAGTACAAATCATTGTGCATTTTATAAGGCAGGACATCAAGGCGGATTAAACTTGAAATTTCAAGACCAGAGTTAACTGGGAGTTATGTACTATGAGGCAAGCATTTTGAAGGAGGGAGAAGGTGGAAAATCATTCCTTGAAGGGTGGATGACCAATGCACACTGACGGGCGACAGGGAGGGAGGGAGGGAGGGAGCTACAGAGAGCCATCCGCCCCGCCCACCTCCCGCCCCAGGCTCCTCCTGGCTCTTGCAGTTGGTTTAAAGCGGATGGTAGGTGTGCAAAGTGCTATCTCTACTGGTGGCGGGGAGAAGATGGTTTTTAGGAAGGACTTGAGTCATGAAAGCCCTAGTTTGGAATTAAAGAAAATCACATCGATTGGGGAGTCGTCCAGAGGAAAGCCCATGGTCATTTCACCGCACCAAGCCTTTTCAGCAGTTTCTTGCCTTTGGAAAGCAGCCCCTTTTTCTTTTTCGAGGACATTTCCCTGCCTCTCCCGGGACTACCAGAACCCACAGATGACGTAGGTGACCCCGAATGGAGATGGGCTGTGGGGGATGGAGCGCTCCTTGCTGTCCCTGACCCCTCAGGAGGAACCTAGTGGTACAGTGGTACAGTTTACTGAGCGCCTGTGCCCCGAGCCCCCAACACCAATCCCCTCGGCCACAGCACCCAACCCGACCCCCCCACCCCCAGGGAAGGTATGGGGTGGGGTGGAGTGGGGTGGGGATCGTTTCTTCTTTCAATGTGTCTAGTATGCCACGGAAGCGAAGCCCCTCACCACAGAGCGAGCCAGGAGGGCAGAGACAGTGGATGTTTCAGGGGCGGGGGAGGCCACTGCTTTGGCAGAACCACCCTCGGTAGTAATTTGTCTTTGTCAATTAAGACCAAAATCCAAAAGAGGAACAGTGAGCACATCTTAGAATCACAAACTCTTGACCAGGATTTTGTTGTATCTGAAAATTACTCAGGTATATAAAATCCTGATACTGTTTAATGCATTCCTGGATAAGTTACAGAAAAATATTGGAGATGGCACACCGGTTGAAAGAAAACAAAAACGATAAAATGAACCTTAATTTGTAATCAGAGCAAGCTGAAAGACCCTCCTCTCAACCGCTTGTTTCCGTGAAGCCCAGATGTGCACACAGCCTCCTTCAGCAAGGGGCTGTGCCCACTGCCAAGTTTGCTTCCTGTCATGTCACCCCGGGTCAGTGCCAGAGAGCCCATCCCATCGCCCTCGCCCACCGAGCCCCCACCCCTGCCGCTCTCGCTCACCGCTCACCGGGATGTCCACCCTTCTGCAGACAAAGAGCGAAGCCCAGGGCTTTCAGCTTGCTTGGATTTAAAATCAAGGTCTAACTCTCATGGAAACACCTTGTCAAGCATCCCAAAGCACACCTGAAGATACCAGCTGCTCCGCCTAATGCCATCGTGCAGTTGCACGCTTCGTGAAACTGGGTATTGCATTGGGACACCAGCACAGCGAGCGGTCTTCCCCAAATGTGTGTGCGTGTGTCTGTGCGTGTGCACTGTGGGGAGCGGAGGCTCTCGTGTGAGGGGGGGTGGGAGGCACTGACACTGAGTGCCAGTAGTGCAGCTCTAGACCACCGTTGACTCACTATTCGTCTGCTTGACTTACAGATTCATTCCGCTTTTCGCCCCGTAAAATGAACTTGCCTACAGTAGACAGAGTTGTTAGGTTGTGCTTTTTCAAGAGTGGCTAGCAATGCAATATGCAGCTGTAGGTAACGAGTAGACATTGGAACACTGCTTATGTAAACAAACAGTTCGCTTGTTAAGAAATATGTTCCCAATGTTGGCCTTTCATAATATTCGTAATGCAAGTAAGAAGTTAGTCAATTAGTTTCACTACACATTCAGTTGCTTTACAACTGAGACCAAAAGATAGCCTAATAGTTTAGGCCCAGTGGTTTTTTGAGACATATTTCTTTTGTTGCTGTTTTTCAAGCCCACAGTGAAGCCTTAGGTCTACGCATTCGTCCGTTAAAGGGAGCCTAGGTTGGTATCTTTATAGGTGTCTTCAGTTGCTCACTTACGTGAAGGCTACATTGCCTGATTAAGGTGTGAAATGAACACTCTTCTTCTGTTTCCAAGCAGATGAGCAAAGAAATAAAAATATATAGATATAAAAATGTGGTAGAGAAGAACTTGCCGTGATGAGATAAAATAAAAAATGAGGCACTACAGGTGAATGTCGTCTAAAATCTCAGTATGCTTGAGGGCGGTCCTCTGACCCTAACGGGGCCCCACACTCGTGAGTGACAGCACAGGGCATGTTTGTGAGGACGCACCGGGGCCTCCAGGGCAGCCCACAGCACAGAAATCACTGACGCAAAGGTCGGTGACGGGAGGGGGCAGGGTGCAAGGGGCACGGACAGGGCTGGGCGCGTCTGCTTACCCTTTTTGCCTTGGACCGCATCTGTGTGTCCTGTGAGTAGTGGGTCGGTGCGTCAGAAAGGTATACTTCTACGTCATCAGGCACTTCTTCCAGGAAGTTTGAAGGTACAAGGCCTTTGTGCCCATTAAGCTCCCCCTGAAAGCACAGGGAGGGGCAGGAGGCAGGAGAACTCTTTATTTTCCTAGAAACTCTTCTTGTCTTGCTTTCACTGGAGGGCCCCCGTGTTGCCAGACTCTTGGTAGGAGTCACAGGACAGCCCCACGAGCGGGGGGGGGGGGGGGGGTTGAGTGGGTGATGCCAATGCCATGCCAGGACCCGCCGTGGAAACTGCCCGCAGGAACTGTTAAAAAATGCCACGTTGGGGGCAACTCGGCCCATCTTGGAGGACAGAGATACCAGCACTTGGATGTACTACCGGGCTTCCCACCGCACCCCACAGCCTCTCCCTTCAGTCCCTCAGTGAGAGTGGACCTGGAGAGCCGTGCATCATCTCCCCGTGGAAGCCGGAGAAGCGTGTGTGGTGGGAACGTATGCAGTGGAGGAGAGAGCGAGCTGCTGCGGCAGCCAGACACTAGTGAAGACTTACATAATAAAATCCATCTTCATCGATTTCACCAAAAACAGTAATGATGTCTCCTGTACAAAACGTGAGTTCTGCCTGTGGACATGGAACATGGAGTCAGGACTGATGTCCTCCGGTCACCGACATCCCCTCTGTCGGCGGAAGGACACGGAGCTAGTGAAGGGCTCGGCTTGTCCAGCCTTGTGGAAAGAGAGCACGCCCACCCACGACCAACAGTGCTGCAGAGTTTTGATTCTGACTCAGAATTACAGACTACCATCATCTGCTGCAACCATGGAGGCAGTGGTATCCACACCGCACCTGAAGCCCAGGTGAGACTTGACTGGAACGACTGAGCCTGTGCCGACCCGCTGAGAGCAAAATCCGCCCCTGGTTCCAAACCTGTCTGTAGCCTGACGACCCTTGCAGTCACTGAGGATAAAAACAGTCTTTCCTCAAACACGCCTTGTCTTCTGTTCCCCGCCCACCCGCCCTCAGGAAAAAACGTCCCAACACCTGTCAGCGCTGGCGTCCCCTAGAGCCTATCTACACGTGCAAATGACAGCAATGGTTGATGGATGAAAGCCATCGAACCTCAGATACGAATCAACCACGTGCAGACATCTTTGAATACACTGATGCTTAGGTCCCATCAGATACAAGGGATCGTGTGCAACAGGGGCCAGAGTTCCTCAGATGGGAGCTCCCTCCACAGGCTGAGAACTTAGGCTTTCCTTTCTGAAGACAAATCCTTTGCAGATTTCATAACACTAAGCTGAAGAAGGCTCTAGATGCAGGATGGATGCCTCCCCTCTCTGGGCTGCTTTTGTTTTGTGGGGGGAACGCAGAGTGTGCACAGGTGGCAGGCCGAGACAGAACAAGGGTCTGTCCGTTGCAGGCTCGTGTCCCCTCACACTGTCTCCCTTCGCTCTTTCCTATGTGGGGATGGGCCATCTGCTGGTCCGGGGACTCGGGTGGCCGCCCTCCCCTGGCTCACGATGGAGGAGGAGCAGGTTTAAAAGCAAAGGAGCCTAACTAAGGGTAGTGGTCTTGAGCGGCAATGTTGGTGAAGACTAGGGGATGGTCCCAGGTGGTCGGTACCTCGACATCGACGTTGGGCGAGCTCTCTCTGGGGTCATAGTCATACAGAGCCACCATTCTCCGAGGCGCTGCTGAAGGCTGCCTTCCGCTCCTTCTGCTTCTCTCTGTGTGCAGACGGGAGGAGGAAGGGTCCTTACCAGGTCCTCACTGTGGCACCGTCCGCCTGGGCTGTCTCTGCAGCAAGGACGCTCTTGTTTGCTTGCTGCCACCACACACAGAATCGTACCCTTCGATCGAGGCCGTCATGTTTAATGCACGCGGAGTTACCTGCGATGGCGCCTTAGGAGTCTGTATAGAATTTTCTCTGGTCTCAGTCTTGCAGATTTCCTCCTTACCGCTGGCTGTACATCTAAGCTGTCTGTCATCCAATGTCTTAAGAGGGTAACGCCAGGGAACACTCCTTGCAATAGCGGAATTAACTTTTAATTGTCAGGCTCTGTTTGACGGCCTAGCTCATGGCCTAAGTTGGTGACGGTGTCATTGACATGTGGAGTGAATTCCTTTTTGTTCTTTGATTCAGCCAGACCAAGTTGCTAGATAGTGGTAGTCTGGTGTTGGTGACCTTATTTATCGTCCCAGATTTTCGGCATGCTTGGATTTGGGGGTATCAGAAGGTGTGCTCCCAAATCACCCAAACCTAGTTAGGACTTAGGTTACTTTTTCCCACAGTTTTTTTCTGCACACATTTTGAAACTTACTCGGTACAGAAACGTTTTGGATGATATGTCCATTTAGTGAATGGCTATTTTCTCTCTCTCTCTCTCTCTCTCTCTCTCTCTCTCTCTCTCTCTCTCTCGGCGTACTGTGCTCTGAAGCCTCCTGTACCAGTTGCCTGATGGCAGGAACAGCTTTCTTCTGAGTAAGGCAATTGTTCCTATGCGCTTACTGCTGGGCTCTCTGTCTTTGATTGGTTTCTTGTAGATAGCATGAAACCCTGGGTATATTGCTCTTTTTAGGTACTAGCACAATATTGGTCTCGTCAGTGGTTGGCTGGTGAAGTCGCCTTGTTTATATAGACGGTTGGCTTAAGGTCTACTCTATTTGTAGACACTTTCACTTTATCTGATTTTCTCTTTTTCTACCTTTGAGTTATTTTTAAATTAAAAAAAAAAAACTCCACTACTGAAAATATCATGCACTGCCCAAAAAAACCAATGTGCCTGGTCTTGGAAGAAGTACAGCCAAAGTGTTCTTTAGAGGCAAGGATGGTGGGGCTTCATCTCACATACTCTGGGCACGTTGTCAGGAGAGACATCGGGAGAAAAGACGTCTTGCTGGGTAAAATGGACGGACAGCGAAAAAGAGGAAGGTGTTGGAGGAGATGGGTTGACATAGTGGCTGTATCAATGGGCTCAAACATAAGAACAAAGTCTTTGTATTCCTACTCCTGTTTTTTTCTCTCTGTCATACATTATCCATATACAATAAACACCTAGGTTTAACCTGATTAAACGTTAATCAGGCCCCTTTCAAACTGCCTTGGGTGAACAGCTGGTTCGCTGCCTGACAGTGTCAAGAGTTGAGCTGGGGAAAGGAGCTGACCAGTGAAGGAGGGTCCTTAGTTAACGGGGAAAAAGATCACTGATCCGTGTGGGCAGGAGACGCCTATGAAACTGCTGCTGCTGGCAGAGAATGACTGGACCTGCTGGGTGATGGTGGCGGCTGCCTGTTCAAGACCAGAGGGGAACCCTGTCCTTGGTTGACAGCTCGGTGCCAACAAATCAGATGGTTCAATGTACTGCAGAGCAGAGAGGACATGCTAGAGGTGAGGATGGCCTGCCGTGAGGGGAAGAACCACCAAAGAAGGAAACACATCACTAAAGGAGGCTCAACCAAGAGAGAAGACCCTTCAAAAAGGAGTAGCACCGAACATGACACTGATCCTACTTTGATCACATCAACACCAAGAACAGAAGAAAAGCCTGGTAAGCCTATCTTGACAAATGTCTCTAGTAAGGTGGAAAAACTGAGTCAGTGGAGAAGCTGCTGGTCATGGCGTGACAACGTGTGGAACAGAAGGGAAACGAGGCTTCCACTGGCAGTTCTCCAGGAGCGAGGGGGATGCTTTCTCCTGTCTTTTCACCAGCAAATAAAAACAGAACATCCGGCTGAGATTTCCCCTGGACAAGCCGTGGAAGCTGGCGAGAGAGTGGAACAGTGTTGTGTGAACAGGTGGGTGAGCTCACAACCCCTGTGGTGGAGCTGACTCCTATCAAGCACTTCACATGAGCTGTCAGAGATTAATGATCTAGAACAGCGGTTCTCATCCTCTCACAGGGGTCATCCAATTCGTAACAGCCACAAAATGACAGTGATGAAGTAGCAACGAAAATAATGCTGTGTGGGGGGGGGGATGGTCACCACAACATGAGGACGTGTGTGAAAGGCTTGTGGTGTTAGCTATTTCTAAATCAGTTCTCAACCTTCCTAAGTGGGATAGCCAATAACTTAGAGCACCTCTAACTCCAGAGAGTGGTTCCTCAGCAGCCTCCGCAGTGGCCACCTAAGCTGACGGATGGGGAGGGATTTCATCAAACATGTTCCACCACTCAGTGCAAAACAAGTGAACCGGAAACCTGGTCTTCCCCTGGACACGAGAAGCATGCCAGCGTTCGCCTTTGTTTTAGACCGGGATGGAACTCCAGTGCACTGCAGTCTCACTAAACTAGGAGATGTGGTACTTGTGTAACTTATCCAATCCCTTGCCAAGATGTCATTTATCAGGTTTGTGTGAGATTAAGACCGATCTTTAGAGAATTCCTGGTACAAATGTCTCAAATGTATGAGATGATTCTTGCTCCTGTATCCTACGAAGGCGTGTGCAGACCTGTTCCTGGACACGCACTCTCCCCCTCATCTTTGCGTTCATTCTGACTGCCCGCGGCCCTGTAGAGCAGGGTTGAACTGCATCTTTCCCTGCAGGGGCTGGTGGTTAGACTCCTGACCACAGTGAACAAACACTCAACCACTGTGCCACCAGGCCTACGTACTAGACCCAAACATCGGCCTTCCCGAGACTGTTGAGTGTCCTTGGAGGAGCTCTCACAAGAACATTCACAAGTCTTGGCACATGAGCCCTCTCTCAGCACCCTACAGAAAGCTGGCTCGCAGATAAAGACGTCCGTGAGCTTCTGAAAACTTGCTGCCCCCATAGGCACTACGAATGTAGCCACCAGATGTGCAGTGTGCGCCATTCAGAGGGGTCTCAGGAGACAAGCCTGGCGACCTGCTTCTGAAAGGTCCCAGCCCTGAGACGCTGTGGGGTTCCACCACTGTGCACACACAGGGCGCCCAGAGTCACAGTCAACTTGAAAGAACCAGAGCACAAGAAGTCCGGTTGCAGTCCTGTATCCTCCACCCCCACCCAAAAGGCTGAGGCCAGAAACCATCATTGAGAACAGTGTGTAGGTGGGAGTCTAGCCTACTTAAAGTTCCCCAGTCGACAGAAGGAAGACTTCATACTCACGTCTACGAGGCAGGCAACCCACTGATGCCAAAACTGACATGAGCATAATGAGCAGGGATGCAGAAACAAATACGGGCACAGCCCGTCCAAAAACACATGAAAAGGATTATATACTACGCACCAGTGGGTCTCCCTCAGGAGCATGGGGTCATAAAACGTGAGGAAATCAGTTGATGCAATACACCACACGGTCATGTCAAGTGAGGCAGGATATTAGAAAAAAACACTTGTGATCAGCGCACACAAGCTAGGAAATTCCTCAACACAAAAAAAGGGCATTGATGGAAAATGCATAGCGAACACCATACGGAAGGCACCCAGCCTAAGATTTCCTGGGAGTCTCAGCCAGAGCCTTGCATCGGGGGCTGACAAACAGGGAAAGGGGAAAGAAAGCCATGATCTCGCACACAGAACACCCTGCAGCTTGTACAAGGAAGCTACTGGAGCTCAGAGGAGCTGGGCACCGTGGGGAGGTACGTGTCCAACACAGTAATGATTCAGGCAGCTCTGTCGGCCAAGAGCAAGCCAGAAAGGCACTGAACTCATGTCCTTTAGGGGGTGCATGTTCACGTATGTCCATCCTCAACTAAAAAATGTTCTAAGAGTTCAAAACTTTAAACATCAGGAATTCCCTTTTTTATGATCTGCTCACAGCTCTCCCTCATGAGAGAAAACTGGTATTTTTCTCACCAGCTGTTTAGGGAGAGCAGGCTTATCTTCGTGAGTCCCTTTCCCATTTCCATGCAAGGTGGGTGGGGTGGGGGTGGGGGAATGGGGAAATCAAAGGTCACAGTGAAACAGTGCTGCTGGCTGCTGCAGGGGGGCTGGTTTAAGCTGAGTGAGGGTTCGACAGCGACAGATGGAAGAGTGAAGAGAGTTTCTTTCCCCTGAAGGACAGGCCTCAACCCCCCTATTGCTCATCCCCACAGACTGAGCGCGGTAGGGTAGTGTGCAAATCTGGACACGACAGAGCCGGCTCGCAGCTTTGTTTCTGTGGGAGCTCGGGTGCACACGGGTGGGTCCAGGAGGCATGCAAGGCCGTGGAGCACAAAAGCCCACGTGAAGCGCAGCAGGGCTTTCCACTCACCTGACTTCTCCACCGGGGTGCTGAGCGGGAGGAAGCCTTGTCTGAGAAGCTGGCCCATCATCTCCTCGTCGTCAGCTTGGATCTCAGAGACCATGTTACAAGGAATGAGGCCCAGCCGGGCACAGGTCTCTCCACGGTAGAACCCGTCCACGTCCTTGTCGCCGTAGACCTAGCACCGTGGGGCACAGCGTCACCCTGGCTCTGCTGTGTGATTCTTCTCACCTGGCTGATAGGTGGGTGCTTCCATGCCACCCTGGGAGGCAGAGCTCTCCATTGACGCGGCGCTGTCTGGATCGGGCCACACTCCTTTAGGAGGGAACTTTGCCAGGGGAGGTATCAGGACTCTGGGATTCCCAGGAAGCCTGGGGCGGACCACTGTTGCCGTGGAAGGAGGCCCGGGTGGGGGAGATGGCTCCCACGCCCTCTGCTGGTCCGATGCAGGATAAAGCCTCCTGTGCAAGCTGTGAGCATCGGCTTTGCTCCTGCAGCCCCGCAGCAGGCCTCACTGCTGCCCCGTCCATGCAGACTGGCGGAGAGCCCCGGACAGGGAGCAGACAGCCTCACGCCTCTTATCACAGGGGGTCTGACGGGTGGACGGGCATCGCCAACTTCCCTGGTAGCGCTTAACCCACCATACTACCAGGGCACGGTGTCTTCCTGAAAGTGCCTATCATTTACAAGCCCTCTCTCCTCAGAGAGCTGGGAAGCCAGGGGGTTTGCCCAGCCCCCGTCCCACCTCGGGCAGCATGCCCCCCAACCCCCACCTTTATGATCTGCCCTTCTTTAAACGGGAGCTCCTCCTCGGCAGCGTCTGGGTTCGGGGACATGGTGAGCGGATCGTAGTCAAACAGGGCCACGAAGATGCGGGCTGGGAGGTCCTCGGCACCAGGGTCCGTCTCTGACTCCTCATAGAAGTCGGGGGACAGGCGGTTGGGCCCCCCGTAGTCATCTGAGAGGAAGCACAGCCAGTGACCCCAGGCTGTCCTGGGCTGCTGCCTCGCCCCCACTGCAGGCGTGGTTTACTAAGTCCATATGGGGCAAGCCTGACGCAGGGTCACAGCATCCACTGCCAGGTCCCCCAGGAACCTCAAACACCCACAGGCACCCAAGCTGCACACTCTGCTAGACCACCCAGTGGTGAAAAGGCGCCCTGAGAGGGAGATGGAGAGAGGGGTGAGTGTGTGGGTGTGTGTTAGTGTTAGAGCAGGCGGAGGGAGCACAAACTGGCTGTTGTCCCCAGGAAAGGTCCCCGCTTAGAGGGGAGTAAGACATGGAGTTCTTCCTTGTTTAAACTTGGACTCCTGTTAGGATCACCAATGAAGAGTCCTGGTGACTTGGTGGTAAGAGGAAGGTGAGTAGTTCACATCAACCAGGCAGTCTGAGAGATTTGCAGCCTGGGAAGCCCTCTTGGTGGGAGGGGGGGCTAGTTCTGCTTTTTCCTGAAGGGTCACAGGGTCAGAATCCAGGCAAGGCAGTCTGGATCACACTATTGGGATGATTGTTCTCTGTTGAGGTGTCAGTACCACCCATTTCTACTCATTTAACGTGTATTACTGAGGCCGAGACACACACGCAGACATTTTGAATCCATCAACAGGTTGCCCGGGACGTCTTGGCTTCCCCCTTGGGGCCTTGGTGCATCATTTGCAGCACCTCTGTGACCAAGGACCCACAGCAGTCAGTCACACCATGAAGATGCCAACCAGGGTCAACCACAGCCCCTTCCCGGGGATGAAGCTGTGTGGTCAAGTAAGAGGGCGCGGCGCAGGGCCAGATTGCCCTGCTGGTGGTCCTGCGGTGAGTGACACGGTCCCTCCCAAGGGGATTGCAGGGGATACCACTTTTCACTTTGCCTGTTTTCAAGAGCCAACAAACCCTCCACTAGAAACCACCAGTGACCCTTTTGAAGATCCCCAAAGTGCAACCCCGAGGAGGAAGATGACATGGGGGAGGTGGGCTCAAGAATGTGGAGAATGCTGTTAACTGAGGGCCTCAAGAAAGGTGATGCTGCTGGGCCCTTGGGAACACACTCCCCCGCCCCTCTCCCAGTAAAACCTGAGGTTGATGCGAGCCCCAGCAGTCATTTGGTGCTGACCATGGGATTCCATTCCAGGACAGCTAGAAAGACCTCGGACCTGGCCAGCAACAGGGCAGCTTCCCGCCTGGCTGGCTGGCTGCAGAGAAGGGAAGCTGGGGGGGGGGGGGGGGGGGGGGGTGAAGAGCGTACATTTCGGGAGCCACATATTTAAAGATCTGGCTTTGAGACCCACAGCCAGCACATCAAGGGCACAGACACGTATTCGTCCCAGTCTTGCTACTGCTCTGGTGGAGTCCAGCAGGCAGGAACCAGCATGCAAGGCCAGCAGGCCTAGGTAGGGATGCTCTCCAAGTCCACTGAGGTCCAACCCATCCCAACTTGACACCCGCAGGGAATGGGGAGTCAGTTTTATGAAAGGTTTCTAGGTGAGGGGCTGATGGATTTGAACCACCAACCTTGAGGCCAGCGGCCCCTGGCGTAACCACTGCACCACCAGGGCTCCTCCTAATGTACTGAGGGATAGGTTTAGTTTATCTTTGAGGGCCATCAGTAACCAGAAGTTGCCGAGATTGGGCAGCCCTGCAAGAGGAACAGAACTTGGTTGGGTCCACTAACCGATGAGGGGGGCTGCCCCTGGCCGAGACCGTGGCGGGCCAGCACTGCCATGAGGAAACCTTGGGCCCCCGTGATCCATGCGCTCGGGCCGTCCAGCAGGCAGGGTCCCTAAAATCTAAAGACACAGACAGTGGAGTCAGAGGTCATGGTCCATCCTGGAGCTTGGGGAGTCAGTAAAATCAGCTCAAGGTCCAAGCAGAAGCTCTAAAGGCAACTAAACTTAGGTTTTAACTGAAAGGTTAGCTGAATGACCTGGAAATGGAAATTAAAAGGGCTGTTTGCCCAAGCACCCCATTTTCTACACAGTTGCTGTTGGTGCATGGGGAGAGGCAGAGTGGAATTGGGGTGGGCAGGGGCACTTGGGTGGTAGTGCTTTCGAAGCAGTAGCCACGCCCTCAGTGCGGCTCTTCTCTTGTGCCAACAGAAGCCCTTACCTAGTCTCCAGGGGACCTGTCCTCCGACAGCCTCTAAAGGAGGGGTTGGAAGTGCTGCGTGTCCACATGTCCCTCTGAGGCTGAAGGACAGATGCAGGCACAGAACCATCTGCTGGGTCACAAGCAGCTTAACTGTCCGAGCAGTGGCTTTGCCGTCTGCAGGCACCCGCTACCTGGGGGGGGCGCTACCTCGAGTGTTCTCCTTCCTACTTTAAGCCAGCCTCTAGTTTAGACCAAAGACTCAAGGTTCAAGAGAGTCAAAATCTTACCGGAGCCCACAGGCCAGGGACATGGCCAGGGGCACGGTGGCGGGCCGGTGAGCACTTGTCTTGGGTGGCACCCTCTTGTGGCCACAGGCTTAACTGCTCAGGCTCAGGCAGAAGGGTGCCAGACTGGCATCTACCTCAGCTGTCTTCTCAGGGAGAAGCTGGGCCTGGCCGATGGCGTGTGCCAACAGGGTGCCTCCTGCTCCTCACACCAGCTCAGGAGCCCTGCCTGGCGAGGTGGCCCTGGGCCACCTCCCAAGGTCGACGGTGGGAAAACTAGTGAGAACTCTGAAAGCAGCAAAGGAATGGGGCGGGGGGGGGGGGGGCACAGGTGTCGGGCGGGGACACAACACCCGAGAAGCAACGTGCAAAAATGGAGTCCTTCAGTTATTCCTGCCGAGCTCCTTCCCTCTGCAGATGAGACACAGCCTCTGTGGCTCCAGATCAATAGATCTATTGACAAGCCTCTGGATGATCACAGTTCAGCTAACCCTTAATTAAAATTTAGATTCAGTTGTCCTTTAATTATAAGCAGCCATGTCATCATTGGTTCTGTGGGGGAAATCATCATTCTAAAAGCAAAGCAAAGAGGTCGTCAGCGTGGTCCTGCGATTATGCAGCAACAGGACTTCAAAGGGCACTGGGCGGGGAGGGCGAGCCAGCAGGGGGACCCCCGGGGACGGACACGGGGAAGAAGAAAGGAAGAAGCATGGAGGAAGGGGGCTGGGGGGCGGGCAAGCGGCGCAGGGACGGTTACTTCACACACCACGGGGCCGTCGGCCGCTCGGGGCGGCGGTGGGGCGTGGTGGGCGGGGGCCCTAGGGCCGGGCGTTTGCGCGCGTTTCCTCCAGGCATCCCGGGAGCCGTCCTGGTGCGCAGGCTCGGCCCAGCCATACTTCCTGGGGCCCGGCCTCCCCGGGCGGGGCTCCGCGCCCTCGCCCCGGCTGCCATCGCTGGGGTCCAGCGGGTCCCCAAAGTCCTCTTCGATGCTGCTCTGGCGCGTCAGCGTCCGCCGCCGGGCCAGGAGGGGCCGGGGCCCGCGGCGGCAGGGGCAGGGGCAGGGCCCCGGGCCGCCCCCGGAGGCCGTGGTTCGGAAGCTGAACCGCAGCTCCTCCTCCTCGCTGCCGCAGTCCAGGCCGCTGTCGGGGCTCCGGGTGGCCCAGCGGCCGAAGCGACAGCCCCTGTCTTCAGGGGGGTAGTCCTCGGCGTAG